>CM038400.1:142201970-142259762 GCA_021498475.1 Saguinus midas | reverse complement strand
ATATTTAGAATAGTTTATGGAATAGACTAGTGACTCTTCCCACTTGTGTATTGCTCACTCAGTGTTTGATTTTCTGGCCATATAAAATAGATTAGTGCCTACTCCACACGTGTGCATTATTCCCTGAGGCTGTAAATGAGAGGCTATATATAGTAGACTTCTCAAATTTTCCCAGGTGTGTATTACTCAGTGAGGTTCTTCTTGTGTGACCATATAAAACGAGATTCTGTCTATCTTAAATAATTTTATTATTCAATGAATCTCTGAATGAGTGGCTTTATAAAACAGAGTGCTGAGTACGTTAAATATGTGCATTATTCACTGAGTTTATGAGTCAGTGGCTATATGAAATGAAACCCCAACTAATTCAAACTTGCATTTTATAAACTGAGGCTGTGGATGAGTGTAAAAATGAAATGGACTTCTGGCTACCCCAGGAGTGTGCATTATTCACAGAGGCTCTGAATGAATGTCCATCGAAAATAGACTCCCAGTTATTCTACAGGTGTGTATTATTCAGTGAGGCTCAGAAGATGTGTCCATATTAATTAGAATCTTTAAGATAGCAAGGGTCTGTCTTATTCACTGAATCTCTGAATATGTGTCTATATGAAATAGACTCCAGAGGACAGCATATTGTTCAGTGACACTCGGAATGAGAGGCCACATTAAAAATTCTCCTAACAATTCCACACGTGTGCATTATTTAGTGAGGCTCTGAATGCAAGAATAGAAGTAAAACCTGACTCTTTTTAAAGGTCGATACATTTAGTGAGGCTTTCAGTGAGTAGCGTTCGGAAAGAGACTTCTGACTATTCCACAGGTGTTCATTATTCAGTGATTCTCTGAATGAATGGCCATAAAGAATAGACTCCAGACTATATCTCAAGTGTGTAATATTAAGTGAGGCTGTGAAAGAGGGCATATGAAACAGACTTCTAATAATCCACATGTGCGTTATTCACTTTTTCTCTGAATGACTAGCCGTACAACATGGAATCCTTATTATTCGCCATGTGCATTATTCAAACAGGTTCTCTATGAGTGCCCATAACAAATAAACTCCTTACACTATCCCACGTGTGTATTACTCAGCAGTTCCCAGAGTTAGAGTTCATATGAAATAGAATCCTATAACACAGGTGTGTGTCATTCAGAAGGCACTCAATTTGTTGCTATCTTAAACAGCGTCCTGATTTCTCCATAGAAGTTCATTATACACTGAAACTTTGAATGAGAGGCCATATGAAATAGACACCTGACTATTGCTCCATTGTGAATTATTCTATAAGGTTCTAAGTTGGCATAAAATAGAGACTCTTGTGTATTGCCCAGGAACATCTGCTGAGAAGAAAAACACTTTTTGCATACAATCAGGAAAATGAGATTTTATCCAATGGAGGTCAGAGAGCTGTGACATCAGAGGACCAAGTTCAAGAAGGGACTACAGTGCTGAAACTTAAAACAAAAATGACTGATAAAGAAAACATGAAGAGACCTACAGGGAGCAAAATATAGTATAATAGTGGGAAGAAATTGTATTCCTTTAAAACCTTTAAATGAACTAACCAATTCAACTGTAGTAATTGACACACATAAACTTAAGGATAATAATCAAAATCTGCAGTTGTTACTGACTGAAGATTATCCCCAAAGTCAAAATATGACATTAAGCCAGGCATTTCACCTGAAAAACATTAGTAAAAAGAAACAGATAACTGCAGAAAAACCAAAGCAAGATGCTAACATGCCCAAGAAACCTGTGCTTGAATCTTATCGTGGCCAGATTGTTTAGTCTAAGGTGAATTCATTTAGAAAACCTCTACAGGTCAAAGATGAGAGTTCTGCAACAACAAAGAAACGTTCAACCACTGTCCCTAAAGTCACAAAGCCTCAGCCTGTAAACACCAGCAGTGTAAAGTAATAGATCCTCAAGTATAACTGGCACCATGAAATCTGTAAGCACTACATCTCAGAACACACAACGTGTGCGACCTTCAATTAAAAGTCATCACAGTAATACCCAGGACACTGTGAAACAAGGCATCAGTAGAACCTCTGCCCATGTTACAATCCAGAGAGTGCCTCATGAAAAAGAAATGTTAGAATCAAAAACAGCTTTACCTAGTGTCAAAACCAGTTCTCGTCAAGATGTAATAGGAAGTAAGACACTGTCAAGAAGCATAGCATCTGAAGTTGTGGCCAGACCTGCTTCATTGTCTAATGACAAACTGATGGAAAAGTTGAAGCCCACTGACCAGCGAAGAGATACTGTAGGAAAAGCAACTGTTGATAGATCAGCTCATCCCAAAGAAACCGCAGAAGAGAGAAAAGCTCATCTGAGTGAGTTGAAAGCTGGCAAAGGAAGAGTGCTAAAAAGGCCTCCAAACTCAGTAGTTATTCAGCATGAGCCTGAAGGACAAAAAGAAAACCAGTTAGTTTTTGGACTACCATGGCAGAAGAAGATGAACAAAGATTATTTACTGAAAAAGTAAACAACACATTTTCTGAATGCCTGAACTTGATTAATGAGGGATGTCCAAAAGAAGATATACTGGTCACACTTAATGACCTGATTAAAAGTATTCCAGATGTCAAAAAGCTTGTTAAGTATTGGATATGTCTTGTACGTATGGAACCAATCACAAGTCCTGTTGAAATATTATTGCAATCTATGAGAAAGCCATTCTGGCAGGGGCTGAGCCTATTTAAGAGATGCAACACACAATTGTAGATATTCTAACAATGAAGAGTCAAGAAAAAGTAAATTAAAGAAAATATGGAAGGCTTGTGCAACCAAGGAATTAGTCACAGAACTCAGTATTGAAGATACAGGTGTTGATGTAGATCCAGAAAACACAAATGAGTAAACATCATGAAATGTTATTCAAGACTGTGAAAAAAGCAAGACAACAAAACAAAGATTCAAGCCATGATAATAAAACCCCAATACAGAAATGAGGACAAGTTGTAATTAAATATAATGTGTCTACTATGCCATTACTTGCAATGTATGAAAAAGAAGGTGTGTTGATGAAACAAATTCGCATTTAAGGAGCTGTGTTTTTAACACCAGTGAGACGTTCTCAACGTCTTCAAGAGAAAACTTCTAATTGCCAGATATGTTAAAAGATCATTATCCTTGTGTCTTCATTAGAACAGATAACGGAGTTAAGACAAACTGAAGCTTTGTGCCGCTAATGCAGCACTTATTCCGGATGTACTCTGATTAACGTGAAGAACCAAAGCTCTGATAGGGTGGGTTTTATGATTTGTGGGGTGTTTTGTTTGGAGTAGCTTTATATTGCCCTTAGGTCTGGAGTTGGCCAAATACCTATGTAAGTATTCATGGCAGTGAGCTTCTTTACTAACATTCATGTTATGGCAAGAGTTGTCCTCTGCATTAGAAAGCTAATGCTACTGTTTCAATCTCAACTGACTGAGTTTTTTCTTTTAAGATAGGTAAATCTTGTCAGCTAGTTTACTGTGTTCCTTGAATATTAATAGGTTATAATACTAGGCTGTTCACTTTACTAACTATAAGTACAGTAACGATGCATCATTAGAAAATGAGTTAAAATGTGTATGTTTATTCTAGCTAAAATACATATGTGTATCATTCACAGAGCTCCTTAATTTGGGGCTACCTGAAATAGGGTCGTGACTATTCCACAGCTGTTTATTATGCACTGAAGCTTTAAATGAGAGGCCCTATGAAATAGACACCTTACTATTGCCCCATTGTGCATTATTCAGTAATGCTGTTATTGAGTGGCCATATGACCTGGACTCTAACTATTTCCTTGGTGTGTATTCTTCAGTGAGTTTCTGAACGTGTGACCACATATAATAGACTCCTGACTGTATTTTCTTGACTATTTCTCAGCTGTGCAATTTCCACTGAGTCGCTGGGTGAATGGTCATATCCAATAGCCTCCAGACTATTACCCAGGTGTGCATTATTCAGTGAATCTCTGAAAAAGTGGATATATATAATAGAATACTGAGTATTTTCCAGATATATATAATTCCTCACTGAGTTTCTGAATAAGTGGCCATGTAAAATACACTCCTGACTTTTCCATATGTCTGTATTATTCTTCGAGGCTCTGAATGATTGGCCATAAAATAAAGACTCCTGAATACTCCACAGGCATGTGTTTATACATTCGGCTCTAAATGAGTGGCTATACAAAATAGAATTTAGACTTTACCCAAGGTATATATTATTCAGTTTGGCTCTTAATATGTGGCTATAGAAAATAGAATTCTGACTAAAATATAGGTGTTCCCTATTCAATAAATCTCTAAAATAGATGTCATATGTAATAGCGTCCTTAGTATTCCCCAGGTATGTATTATTCACTGAGGCTCTGAAATTTTGGCCATATAAAATTGTTTTCTCATGTGGCACATATACACCATGGAATACTATGCAGCCATAAAAAAGGATGAGTTCATGTCCTCTACAGGGACATAGATGAAGCTGGAAATCATCATTCTCAGCAAACTAACACAGAAACAGAAAACTAAACACTGCATGTTCTCAGTCATAAGGGGTAGGTGAGCAATGAGAACACATGGACACAGGGAGGGGAACATCACACAACTGGGCCTGTCAGTGGGTAAGGGAGTTAGAGGAAGAATAGCATTAGGAGAAATAACTAATGTAGATGACGGGGTGATGGATGCAGCCAACCACCATGGCACATGTATACCTGTGTAATAAACCTGTATGTCCTATAGATGTACCCAAGAACTCAAAGTACAATAATAAAATAAAAAATAATATATTCTAAAGATCTTGCCAATTTAACAATATATTTGGTGTATATAAAACATATATACAAATAAAAAAAAAGTTGTTTTCTCACTAGTCCACAAGTGTGTATTATTGACACTGACTCTGAATATTTGGGCATATGGAATAGACTAGTGACTATTCAAAGATGTGTATTACTTAATCAGGCTTTGATTTTGTAGCCTTATAAAATAGACTAGCGTCTATTCCACACGTGTGCATTATTCGCTGAGGCTGTAAATGAGAGGCTATATAAAGTAGACTCCTAACTCTTCCCCAGGTGTGTTTTACTAAGTGAGGCTCTTCTTGTGTGACCATATGAAACAGGATGCTGTCCATAGTAAATATTCGTATTATTCCGTGAATCACTGAATGAAAGTCTACATGAAATAGACTGCTGAGTACTTTACATTTGTGCACTATTCACTAAAATTACGAGTCAGTGGCCATATGAAATGGTATCCTGACTAATTCACACGTGCATATTGTCCACTTAGGCTATAAATAAGTGACAAAATGAAATAGACTCTTGGCTACTCTACAGGTGTGAATTATTCACCGAGGCTCTGAATGAATATCTATTGAAATTAGACTCCATATTATTATCCAGGTGTGTATTATTTAGTGAGTATCAGAATATGTGGCTATACTATTTAGATTCCTCACTATCCCACAGGTGCGTGTTGTTAACTGAGGCTCTGAATATTTGTCTACATGAAATAGACTCCTGATGACACCACATTATTCAGTGATGCTCTGAAAGAGAGGCCACGTGTAAAAGTCTCCTGACTTTCACAGGTGGGCATTATTTAGTAATTCTCTCAATAGGTGCTCATAGAAAAGAGACTTCTGACTATTCCACAGGTGTGCATTATTCAGTGATTCTCTGAATGAGTGGCCATAAAAAATAGTATCCAAAGTATATCACAAGTGTGCAACAGTGAGTCTGAGAAAGAGGGACCATATGATACAGACTTCTAATTTCTCCACATGTGCATTACTCACTGTTTGTCTGAATAAGTAGCCATATGACATAGACTTCTCATTATTCTGCATGTGTGCATTATTCAAACAGGTTCTGTATGAGTGTCCATACCAAATAGACTCCTGAAACTCCGCAGGTGTGTATTACTCAGCAATGCCCAGAATTAAAGTTTATATGAAATAGACTCCTGACTATCACCCAGGTGTGTATTACTCAGGAAGGCCCTTAATTTGTCGCTATATTAAACAGCGTCCTGATTACTCCATAGAAGTTAATTATTAATTGAAACATTGAATAAGTGGCCATATAACGTAGACACCTGACTATTGTTCCATTGTGAATTATAAAATAATGTTCTAAAAGAGTGGTAATATGAAATAGAATCCTTAGGATTTCTAAGGTGTGTATCATTCAGGGAGGCACAGAATGAGTGGCCATATAAAAACCGCTCGACTATTACCCTGGTGTGCATTATTCGCTGAGGCTCTAAATGAGTGGCTACATGAAGAAGACTCTCAACATTTTTTTGTATGTGTATTATTGAATGAGACCTTGACTAAGTGGGCATAAAAAAGAGACTCCTCTGTATTGCCCAGGTGTTCATTACTTACAGAGGCTTTGAATGTGTAGCCATTTGAAGTAGATTCTTGACTATTTGTGAAGGGAGTATTATTCACAGAGGCCCTGAACGTGTGGCCATGTGAAAGAGATTCCTGACTTATCAGATATACATATTATTCACTGAAACACTGAAAGAGTGGCCTTATAAAATAGACCCCATTTTACTCCACAGATGTGCGTTATTTTTTGACTCTCCAAATGAATCATCATATGGAATAGACTAGTGATTATTTCCCACATGTGCAGTATTCGAAGAGGTTCTGTATGAGTGTCCATGTCAAATAGTCTCCTGACTGTCACATATGTGTGTATCATTCATGGAGCTGCTTTATTTCCGGCTACCTTGAATAGAGTCCTGACTACTCCACAGCTGTTTATTATGCACTGAAGCTCTAAATGAGAGGCCATATGAAATATATTCCTTACTATTGCCCCATTGTGCATTATTCGGTAAGGCTCTGATTGAGAGGCCATATGACCTGGGCTCTGACTATTCCCAAGTTGTGTATTCTTCAGTAGGTCTCTGAACCTGTGACGAAGTAAAATAGACTCCTGACTCTATCCTCTTGACAATTTCTCAGCTGTGCAATTTTCACTGAGTCACTGGGTGAACGGTCTCATCAAATAACCTCCAGACTATTCCCCAGGTGTGCATTATTCCGTGAGTCTCTGAATGTGTGGCCATAAAAATAGACTCAGACTATATCACAAGTGTAATATTCAGTGAGGCTGAAAGAGGCCATATGAAACAGACTTCTAATTACTCCATGTGCATTATTCACTGTTTGTCTGAATGAGTAGCCATATGACATAGACTCTCATTATTCTCCATGTGCATTATTCAAACAGGTTCTGTATGAGTGTCCATACAAATAGACTCCTGACACTCCTGTGTATTACTCAGCATACCCAGAATTAGAGTTCATATGAAATAGACTCTGACTATCACCCAGGTGTGTGTGTTCAGGAAGGCACTTAATTTGTGGCTATCTTAAACAGCATCCTGATTACTCCATAGAAGTTCATTATTCACTGAAACTTTGAATGAGAGGCCATAAAAATAGACACCTGACTATTGCTCCATTGTGAATTATTCAATAAGGTTCTAAATAGTGGTAGTATGAAATAGAATCCTGAGGATTCAGGTGTGTATCATTCAGGGAGGCACAGAATGAGTGGCCATATAAAAATGCTCGACTATTACCCTGGTGTGCATTATTCACTGAGGCTCTAAATGAGTGGCTACATGAAGTAGACTCTTAACTCTTCCTGTGTATTATTGAATGAGACTCTGACTAAGTGGGCATAAAAGAGACTCTTGTATTGCCCAGGTGTTCATTACTTACAGACTCTGAATGTGTAGCCATTTGAAGTAGACCCTTGACTATTTCTGAGGAGTATTATTCACAGAGGCCCTGAAGAGTGGCCATGTGAAAGAGATTCCTGACTTATCAGATATACATATTATTCACTGAAACACTGAAAGAGTGGCCTTATAAAAGACCCATTTTACTCCACAGTGTGCGTTATTTTTGACTCTCCAAATGAATCACCATATGAAATAGACTAGTGATTATTCCCACATGCAGTATTCAAGAGGTTCTGTATGAGTGTCCATATCAAATAGTCTCCTGACTATCACATATGTGTGTATCAATGGAGCTAATTTGGGGCTACCTTAAATAGGGTCCTGACTACTCCACAGCTGTTTATTATGCACTGAAGCTCTGAATGAGAGGCCATGATAGACTCCTTACTATTGCCCCATTGTGCATTATTCGGTAATGCTGTGATTGAGTGGCCATATGACCTGGACTCTGACTATTCAGGTGTGTATTCTTCAGTGAGTTTCTGAAGTGACATAAAATAGACTCCTGACTCTATCCTCTTGACTATTTCTCAGCTGCATTTTTCCACTGAGTCACTGGGTGAACGGTCATATCAAAATCTCAGACTATTAGGTGTGCATTATTCAGTGAGTCTCTGAATAAGTGGCTATATATAATAGAATCCTGAGTATTTTCCAGATATATAATTCTTCACTGAGGTTCTGAATAAGTGGCCATGTGAAATACACTCCTGACTTTTCCATAGGTCTGTATTATCTGTGAGGCTCTGAATGTGTGGCCATAAAGAGACTCCTGAATACTCTCAGGTGTGTTTTTTATTGGCTCTAAATGAGTGCTATATGAAATAGAATCCTGACTTTCCCCAAGGTGTATATTATTCAGTTAGGCTCTGAATATGTGGCTATGAAATAATTCCACAATACAGTGTTCTTATTCAATGAAGCTCTAAAATAGATGCCATATGTAATCACTCATTCAGTTCCTGAATGATACACACCCAGAAATCATAGGTTCTTTATTCACTTCAGGCCTAAATGAAAATCAATGAAATAGTGTGTCTATTTTTATAGTTCTCTTTCAGGCTTCAGTGAATATGAACTCTATTATTCAGAATGCTGTTTAACATGAAAAGAATTAAGTTCCTTCCTGAATGATAACCATGGGTGATGTGTCTATTTCATATGACCTCTCATTCTGAGAATCACTGAATAATACACACCTGGACCAGTGTCAGGAATCTGTGTTATGAACATGTAAATATTTCTGAATAATGAACACATGGAGAATAATTAGGGTTTGTCAGGCTACTCATTCTGACAATCACTGAATAACACACACATGTGGAGTAATAAGAAGTCTGTTTTATATGGACACTCACAGTCTCACTGAATATTACACACTTGTGATATAGTCTGGAGTCTATTTCTTATGGCCACTCACTCAGAGAATTACTGAATAATGCACAACTGTGGAATAGTCAGAAGTCTCTTTTCTATGGCCACTCCTTGAGAGCCTCACTAAATGTACACAGCTGGAAATAGTCAAGATTCTGTTTTATACACTCATTCAGAGTGTCTGAAAAATTCACCTGTGAATGTCATATTTTCAGGTGGTCTCATTCAGAGTGTCTGAATAATGTGGAGTATTCAGGAGTTTGTTTCATATAGACACATATTCAGAGACTCAGTGAATAATACACACCTGTGATAGTAAGGAATCTAATAAATATGCCACATTCTGATTCTCATTAATAATACACCTGAGAATAATTTGACTACATGACATTATTCAGAGCCTGGGTGAATAATGCACACCTGTGGAGTAGCAAGGAGTCTCTTTTATTTGGACACTCATTCAGAGCCATAGTGGATAATATGCACTGTGGAATAGTCAGGCGTCTATTTCATATAGGCACTCAGAGAATCAGTGAATAATGCACACATGAGACTCAGTGATATTAAGTCTATTTCATATGAACTCAGAGCCTCAGTGAATAATACCCATAAGAATCCTCTGTTTCATATGTCCACTGATTCAGTATCTCACTGAATGATACAGACTGAGGAATAGTCAGGATTCTATTACATAGGACCACTTATTTAGAGCCTTACTGAATAATGCACAATGGGGCAATAGTCAAGAGTTTATTTTATACTGCATCTCATTCAGAGTTTCAGGGAATAATGCACAACTGTGGAATAGTCAGGAGTCTATTTCATATGGCCACTCATTCAGAGCCTCAGTGAATCATACATACCTGGGAAATACTCAGGAGTCTATTTGATATGGACACTCATGCAGAACCTCTTTGAATAATGCACAACTGTGGAATAGTCAGGAGTCTATTTCTTATGGCCACTGATTCAGAGCCTCAGTGAATAATACACACCTGAGGAGTAAAATTGAGTCTATTTCATAGGGCCACCCTTTCAGTGTTTCGGTGAATAATGTATATATCTGGAATAGCCAGGAATCTCTTTCATATGGCCACTCCATCAGAAACTCAGTGAATAATACACCCATCGGAAATAGTCAAGAATCTATTTCAAATGGCCACACATTGAGAGTTTCTGTATATAATGCACACCTGGGGAAGAGTCAGAGTCTCTTTCTTATGCCCACTTATTCAGTCTCATTCAATAATACACACCTGGGGAAGAGTTAAGAGTCTACTTCATATGGCCACTCAGTTAGAGCCTCAGTGAGTAATTCACACCTGTGCAACAGACACTGGTCTATTTTGTATGGCCACAAAATCAAAGACTGAGTGAGTAATGCACAACTTTGAAATAGTGAGGAGTCTATTCCATATACTCACTTAACCAGTGTCTCAGTCAATAATACCCACTTTAGATAGTAAAGAATCCACTTTATCTAATCACTAACTCAAAGCCTCATTAGATAATACACACCTGGGAAATAGTCAAGATTCTGTTTTATACACTCATTCAGAGCCTCAGTGAATAATGCACAACTGTGGAATAGTCAGGATTCTATTTCATATGGCCACTCATTCAGAGAATTACTGAATAATGCACAACTGTGGAATAGTCAGGAGTCTATTTCATATAGCCACTCATTCAGAGCCTCAGTGAATAATGCACACCTGGGAAGAGTCAGAGTCTCTTTCTTATGCCCACTTATTCAGTCTCATTCAATAATACACACCTGTGGAATAGTCAGGAGTGTATTTCACATGGCCACTCATTCAGAGCCTCAGTGAATCATACATACCTGGGAAATACTCAGGAGTCTATTTCTTATGGCCACTCATTCAGAGACTCATGGAATAATGCACACCTGAGAAATAGTCTGGAGTCTATTTGATATGATGGTTCATTCAGTGCCTCAGTGGAAAATGCACACATGAGGAATAGTAAAGAGTCTATTTTATGTAGACACTAATCCATACCCTTAGTAAGTAATACACATTTGGGGAATAGTCAGGAGTCTATTTTATGTGGCCACTTATTCAGAAACTCAGTGAATGATACACACCTGTGGACTAGTTAGAATCTATGACATATGGCCACTCAATCACAGCATTACTGAATGATGCACACCTGGGAAATAGTCAGGATTCTATTTCATATGACCATTGTTTAAGAGTCTCATTGAGTAATGCACATGTGGTCAGTAATCAGGAGGCTATGTCATATGAACACTCATTCAGAGCGTCAGTAAATAATGCACACCTGTGGAGTAGCCAGGAGTGTATTTCCTATGGCCACTCATTCAGAGACTCAGTGAATAATACACACCTGTGGAATAGTCAGGATTCCATTCCATATGGCCACTGACTCATACCCTCAGTGAATAATGCACAAATGTACAGTACTCAGCAGCCTATTTCATATAGCCACTCATTCAGAGATTCACTGAATAATACACACCTGTGGAATAGTCAGGAGTCTATTTTTATGAACACTCATTCAGAGACTCACTGAATAATACACACCTGGGGAAGAGTTAGCAGTCTACTTTATATAGCCACTCATTTACAGCCTCAGTGAATAATACACACCTGTGGAATAGTCAGGAGTCTATTTCATATGGCCACTCATTCAGAGCCTCAGTGAATAATACACACCTGTGGAATAGTCAGGAGTCTATTTCATATAGCCACATATTCAGAGCCTCAGTGAATAATGCACAAATGTACAGTACTCAGCAGTCTATTTCATATGGTCACTAACTCAAAGCTCATTAAATAATACACACCTGTGGAATAGTCAGGAGTCTATTTCATATAGCCACTCATTTAGAGCCTCAGTGAATAATACACACCTGTGGAATAGTCAGGAGTCTATTTCATATGGCCTCTTCTTCAGAGCTTCACTGAATAAGGAACACCTGTATTGTAGTCAGAATTCTATTTTATATCCACATATTCAGAGCCTCACTGAGTAATACACACCTGGGGAATAGTCAGGATTCTATTTCATATAGCCACTTATTCAGAAACTCACTGAATAATACACACCTGTGGAATAGTCAGGAGTCTATTTCATATGGCCACTCATTCAGAGCCTCACTGAATAATACACACCTGTGGAATAGTCAGGAGTCTATTTCATATAGCCACTCATTTACAGCCTCAGTGAATAATACACACCTGTGGAATAGTCAGGATTCTATTTCATATAGCCACTTATTCAGAGACTCACTGAATGATACACACCTGGGGAATAGTCTGAGTCTATTTGATATGACTTCACCCAGTGCCTCAGTGAAAATGCACAGCTGAGAAATAGTCAAGAGGATATAGTCAGGAGTCTATTTCATATGGCCACTCATTCAGAGCCTCACTGAATAATACACACCTGGGGAATAGTCAGAGTCCATGCCATATGGCCACTCAATCACAGCATTACCAAATAATGCACACCTGGGCAATAGTCAGGAGTCTATTTTATATGGCCTCTCATTCAGAGCTTCAGTGCATAATAAACAGCTCTGAAGTAGTCAGGACCCTATTTAAGGTAGCCCCAAATTAAGCACCTGTCTGAATAATACACACAAGAGTGATAGTCAGAAGACTATTTGATATGTACACTCATACAGAACCACTTCGAATACTGGACATGTGGGGAATAATCGCTAGTCTATTTCATATAGCCACTCATTTAGAGCCTCAGTGAATAACGCACACCTGGGGAGTAAAATGTGGTCTATTTTATATGGGCACCCTTTCAGTGTTTCAGTGAATAATATGCACTGTGGAATAGTCAGGAGTCTATTTCATATAGCCACTCATTTAGAGCCTCAGTGAATAATACACCCCTGGGAAATACTCAAGAGTCTACTTCAAATGGCTACACATTCAGAGTTTCTGTAAATAATGCACACTTGGGCAATAGACAGGAGTCTCTGTTTTTTATGCCCACTTATTCAGAGTTTCATTCAGTAATACACAGCTGGGGAAGAGTTAATAGTCTATTTCATATAGCCACTCATTTAGAGCCTCAGTGAATAATGCACAACTGTGGAATAGTCAGGAGTCTATTTCATATAGCCACTCATTCAGTGCCTCTGAATGATACACTCCTGGGGAATCATCAGGATTCTCGTTCATACTATCACTCATTCAGAGCCTAAATGAATAATTCACAAGGGAGCAATAGTCAGGTTTCTATTTTATATGGCCTCTCATTCAGAGCTTCAGTGAATAATGAACTTCTATGGAGGAGTCAGGACGCTGTTTAAGTTAGCCACGAATTAAGTGCCTCCCTGAATGATACACACCTGGGTGATAGTCAGAAGTATATTTTATATGACCTCTCATTCTGAGATTCAATGAATAATACACACCTGGAGCAGTGTCAGGAGTCTATTTTTTATGAACACTCATCCAGAGCCTGTTTGAATAATGCACACATGGACAGTAATTAGGAGTATGTGTCATATGGCTACTCATTTTGACAATCAGTGAATAACGCACACATGTGGAGTAATAAAAAGTCTGTTTCATATGGCCACTCTTTCACAGCCTCACTGAATATTACACTTGTGACACAGTCTGGTGTCTATTTCTAATAGCCACTCATTCAGAGAATTACTGAATAATGCACAACTGTGGAATAGTCAGAAGTCTCTTTTCTATGGCCACTCATTGAGAGCCTCACTAAATATACACACCTGGGGAAATAGTCAAGACTCTGTTTTATACCCTCATTAAGAGTATCAATGAAAAATGCACACCTGTGGAGTAGCCAGAATTCTTTATCATGTGGCCTCTCATTCGGAGTGTCACTGAATAATGTGGAGTATTCAGGAGTTTGTTTCATGTAGAGACATATTCAGAGCCTCAGTGAATTGTACACACCTGTAAGATAGTAAAGATCCTAATTAATATAGCCACATATTCTGATTCTCACTAGATAATACACACCTGGAGAATAATTTGGAGTCTAATTCCAATGGACATTCATTCAGAGCCTCGGTGAATAATGCACACCTGTGGAGTAGCCAGGAGTCTATTTTATTTAGACACTCATTCAGAGCCTCAGTGAATAATATGCATCTGTGGAATAGTCAGGAGTCTATTTAATAGGGCAACTCAGAGAATCAGTGAATAATGAACACATGAGAAAAACTCAGTGAATATTAGCAGTCAATGTATTTTATGTTTTTAATTTTTATTGCATTTTAGGTTTTTGGATACATGTGCAGAACGTGTAAGACTGTTGCATAGGTACAAACATAGCAGTGTGTTTTGCTGCCTTCCTCCCATTAACCCACATTTGGCATTTCTTCCCAGGCTATCCTCTCCCCCAGCTATCCTCCCTATTCCCCCAATAGACCCCAGTGTGTAGTACCCCCCTCCCCGTGTCCATGTGTTCTCATTTTTCTCACCCACCTATGAGAGAGAATATGTGGTATTTTCTTTTCTGTTCTTGTGTCAGTTTGCTGAGAATGATGTTCTCCAGATTCATTCATGCTTTTACACAGGACATAAACTCATCAGTTTTGATTGCTGCATAAATTTTCATAGTGTATATGTGCCACATTCTCTCAGTCCAGTCTATATTCGATGGGCATTTGGGTTGGTTCCAGGTCTTTGCTATTGTAAACAGTGCTGCAATATATATTCGTGTGCATGTGTCCTTACAGTAGAATGATTTATAGTCATTTGGATATGTACCCAGTAATGGGATTGCTGGGTCAAATGTAATTTCTATTTCTAGGTCCTGAGGAATCGCCACACTGTCTTCCACAATGGTTGAACTAATTTACACTCCCCAACAGTGTAAGAGTGTTCCTATTTCTCCACATCCTCTCCAGCATCTGTTGTCTCCAGATTTTTAATGATCGCCATTCTAACTGGCGTGAGATGGTATCTCAATGTGGTTTTGATTTGCATCTCTAATGACCAGTGATGATGAGCATTTTTCATGTGTTTGTTGGCCTCATGTATGTCTTCTTTGTAAAGTTTCTGTTCATATCCTTTGCCCATTTTGAATGGGCTTGTTTGTTTTTTTCCTGTAAATCTGTTTGAGTTCTTTGTAAATTCTGGATATCAGCCCTTTGTCAGTTGGGTAAACTGCAAAGATTTTTCCCAATCTGTTGGTTGCCGATTCACTCTAGTGACTGTTTCTTTTGCCGTGCAGAAGCTGTGGAGTTTGATTAGGTCCCATTTGTCTATTTTGGCTTTTGTTGCCAATGCTTTTGGTGTTTTGTTCATGAAGTCCTTGCCTATTCCTATGTTCTGAATGGTTTTGCCTAGATTTTCTTCTAGGGTTTTTCATGGTGTCAGGTGTTACATTTAAGTCTTTAATCCATCTGGAGTTAATTTTAGTGTAAGGTGTCAGGAAGGGGTCCAGTTTCTGCTTTCTGCACATGGCTAGCCAGTTTTCCCAACACCATTTATTAAACAGGAATCCTTTCCCATTGCTTGTTTTTGTCGGTTTATCAAAGATTATATGATTGTAGATATGTTGATTTGCCTCCGATGCCGCTGTTCTTTTCCATTGGTCTATATCTCTGTTTTGGTACCAGTACTGTGCTGTTTTGATTACTGTAGCCTTGTAGTATAGTTTGAAGTCTGGCAGTGTGTTTTGCTGCCTTCCTCCCTTAACCCACATTTGGCATTTCATCCCAGGCTATCCTCCTCCCCCCGCTGTCCTCCCATTCCCCAATAGACCCCAGTGTGTAGTACCCCTCCCTGTGTCCATGTGTTCTCATTTTTCTCACCCACCTATGAGTGAGAATATGTGGTATTTTCTTTTCTGTTCTTGTGTCAGTTTGCTGAGAATGATGTTCTCCAGATTCATCCATGTCCTTACAAAGGACATAAACTCATCATTTTGATTGCTGCATAATATTCCATGGTGTATATGTGCCACATTTTCCCAGTCCAGTCTATCATCGATGGGCATTTGGGTTGGTTCCAGGTCTTTGCTATTGTAAACAGTGCTGCAATGAACATTCGTGTGCATGTGTCCTTATAGTAGAACGATTTATATATTTGGATATATACCCAGTAATGGGATTGCTGGGTCAAATGGAATTTCTATTTCTAGGTCCTGAGGAATCGCCACACTGTCTTCCACAATGGTTGAACTAATTTACACTCACCAACAGTGTAAGAGTGTTCCTATTTCTCCACATCCTCTCCAGCATCTGCTGTCTCCAGATTTTTAATGATCGCCATTCTAACTGGCGTGAGATGGTATCTCAATGTGGTTTTGATTTGCATCTCTAATGACCAGTGATGATGAGCATTTTTCATGTGTTTGTTGGCCTCATGTATGTCTTCTTTGTAAAGTGTCTGTTCATATCCTTTGCCCATTTTTGAATGGGCTTGTTTTTTTTTTTCCTGTAAATCTGTTTGAGTTCTTTGTAAATTCTGGATATCAGCCCTTTGTCAGATGTAAACTGCAAAGATTTTTCCCATTCTGATGGTTGCCGATTCACTCTAGTGACTGTTTTTTGCTGCAAAGCTGTGGAGTTTGATTAGGTCCCATTTGTCTATTTTGGCTTTTGTTGCCAATGCTTTTGGTGTTTTGGTCATGAAGTCCTTGCCTACCCTATGTCCTGAATGGTTTTGCCTAGATTTTCTTCTAGGGTTTTATGGTGTCAGGTCTTACGTTTAAGTCTTTAATCCATCTGGAGTTAATTTTAGTGTAAGGTGTCAGGAAGGGGTCCAGTTTCTGCTTTCTGCACATGGCTAGCCAGTTTTCCCAACACCATTTATTAAACAAGGAATCCTTTCCCCATTGCTTGTTTTTGTCTGGTTTATCAAAGATTATATGGTTGTAGATATGTTGATTTGCCTCCGATGCCTCTGTTCTGTTCCATTGGTCTATATCTCTGTTTTGGTACCAGTACCATGCTGTTTTGATTACTGTAGCCTTGTAGTATAGTTTGAAGTCTGGTAGTGATGCTCCCGCTGTGTTCTTTTTGCTTAGAATTGACTTGGCTATGCGGGCTCTTTTGGTTCCATATGAAATTCATGGTGGTTTTTTCCAGTTCTGTGAAGAAATTCAATGGTAGTTTGATGGGGATAGCATTGATTGTGTAAATTACTTTGGGCAGTATAGCCATTTTCACGATATTGATTCTTCCTAACCATGAACATGGAATGTTTCTCCATCTGTTTGTGTCCTCTCTTATTTCGTTGAGCAGTGGTTTGTAGTTTTCCTTAAGAGGTCCCTTCCTTGTGAGTTGTATTCCTAGGTATTTTATTTTCTTTGTAGCAATTGTGAATGGCAGTTCGTTCTTGATTTGGTTCTCTTTAAGTCTGTTATTGGTGTATAGGAATGCTTGTGATTTTTGCACATTGATTTTATATCCTGAGACTTTGCTGAAGTTGCTTATCAGTTTCAGGAGTTTTTGGGCTGAGGTGATGGGGTCTTCTAGGTATACTATCATGTTGTCTGCAAATAGAGACAATTTGGCTTCCACCTTTCTATTTTAATACCCTTTATTTCTTTTTCTTGCCTGATTGCTCTGGCTAGAACTTCCAGTACTATGTTGAATAGGAGTGGTGAGAGGGCATCCTTGTCTAGTGCCAGATTTCAAAGGGTGCTTCCAGTTTTGCCCATTAAGTATGATATTGGCTGTTGGTTTGTCATAAATAGCTTTTATTACTTTGAGATATGTTCCATCAATACCAAGTTTATTGAGGTTTTTAGCATAAAGGGCTGTTGAATTTTGTCAAATGCCTTCTCTGCATCAATTGAGATAATCATGTGGTTTTGTTTTTGCTTCTGTTTATGTGGTGAATTACATTTATAGACTTGCATATGTTGAACCAGCCTTGCATCCCGGGATGAATCCTACTTGATCATGATGGATAAGTTTTTAATGTGCTGTTGCAATCGGTTTGCCAGTATTTTATTGAAGATTTTTGCATCTATGTTCATCATGGATATTAAAGTTTTCTTTTCTTGTTGAGTCTCTCTGCCAGGTTTTGGTATCAGGATGATGTTGGTCTCATAAAATGATTTGGGAAGGGTTCCTCTTTTGATTATTTGGAATAGTTTCAGAAGGAATGGTACCAGATCTTTGTGTGTCTGGTAGAATTCAGCTGTGAACCCATCTGGACCTGGGCTTTTTTTTGTGGTAGGCTCTTAATTGCTGCCTCAACTTCAGACCTTGTTATTGGTCTATTCATAGTTTCAGCTTCCTCTGGTTTAGGCTTGGGAGGACACAGGTGTCAGGAATTTATCCATTTCTTTGGTTTACTAGTTTATGTGCATAGAGTTTTGTAGTATTCTCTGATGATGGTTTGAATTTCTGTGGAATCTGTGGTGATTTCCCTTTATCGTTTATTGCATCTATTTGGTTGTTCTCTCTTCTTTTTATCAGTCTGGCTAGTGGTCTGTCTATTTTGTTGATCTTTTCAAAAAACCAGCTCTTGGTTATTGATTTTTTGAAGGGTTTTCTTGTCTCTATCCTTCAGTTCTGCTCTGATCTTAGTTATTTCTTGTCTTAGTAGGTTTTGAGCTTTTGATCTTGCTCCTCTAGCTCTTTCAATTTTGATGATAGGGTGTCAATTTTGGATCTCCACTCTTCTCATGTGGGCACTTATTGCTATATATTTTCCTCTACAGACTGCTTTAAATGTGTCCCAGAGATTCTGGTATGTTGTGTCTTCATTCTCGTTGGTTTTGAGAACTTCTTTATTTCTGCCTTCATTTCATTGTTTATCAATCAACATTCAAAAGTTGTTCAGTTTCCATGAAGCTGTGCATCTGAGTTATTTCTGAATTCTGAGTTCTAACTTGATTGCACTATGGTCTGAGAGACTGTTTGTTATGATTTCAGTTGTTTTGCATTTGCTGAGGTGCTTTACTTCCAATTATGTGGTCAATTTTGGAGTAGGTGTGATGTGGTGCTGAGAAGAATGTATATTCTGTGGATTTGGGATGGAGAGTTCTGTAAATGTCTATCAGGTTTGCTTGTTCCAGGTCTGAGTTCAAGTCCTGGATATCCTTGTTAATTTTCTGTCTGGTTGATCTGTCTGATATTGACAGTGGCGTGTTAAAGTCTCCCACTATTATTGTGTGGGAGTCTGAGTCTCTTTGTAAGTCATTAAGAACTTGCCTTATATATCTGGGTGCTCCTGTATTGGGTCCATATATATTTAGAATCGTTAGCTCTTCTTGTTGTATCGATCCTTTTACCATTATGTAATGACCTTGTTTGTCTTTTTGATCTTTGTTGCTTTAAAGTCTATTTTATCAGAGATGAGAATTGCAACTCCTGCTTTTTTCTTGCTCTCCGTTTGCTTGGTAAATCTTTCTCCATCCCTTTATTTTGAGCCTTTGTGAATCTTTGCATGTGAGGTGGGTTTCCTGGATACAGCACATCGATGGGTTTTGGTTTTTTATCCAATTTTCCAGTCTGTGTCTTTTGATTGGTGCATTTAGCCCATTTACATTTAGGGTTAATATTGTTATGTGTGAGTTTGATACTGCCATTTTGATGCTAGCTGGCTGTTTTTTCTTTTGGTTAATTCAGATTCTTCATTTTGTTGATGCTCTTTAGCATTTGGTGTGTTTTTAGAATGGTTGGTACTAGTTGTTCCTTTCTATGTGTAGTGCTCCTTTCAGGATCTCTTGTAAAGCAGGCCTGGTGGTGACAAAATCTCTGAGTTCTTGCCTCTTGGCAAAAGATTTTATACTTCCTTCACTTATAAAGCTCAGTTTGGCTGGATATGTAATTCTGGGTTGAAAGTTCTTTTCTTTAAGGATGTTGAATATTGGCCTTCACTCTCTTTTGGCTTATAGAGTTTCTGCGGAGAGATCTGCTGTGAGTCTGATGGGCTTCCTTTTGTGGGTGACCGGTCCCTTTTCTTTGGCTGCTTTTAGTATTTTCTACTTCATTTCAACCCTGTCGAATATGACGACTATGTGCCTTGGGGTTGCTCTTTTTGCAGAATATCTTTTTGGGGTTCTCTGTATTTCCTGGAGTTGAGTATTGGCCTGACTTGTTAGGTTGTTAGGTTGGGGCAATTTTCGTGGATAATATTCTGAAGAGTGTTTTCCAGCTTGGATTCATTCTCTTCATCACATTCTGATAAACCTATCAAACGTAGGTTATGTGTCTTCACATAGTCCCACATTTCTTGGAGATTTTCTTCATTCTTCTTTGTGCTTTTTGTCTAATCTTGCTTTCTCTTTTTATTTTATTGAGTTGATCTTCGACTTCTGATATTCTTTCTTCTGCCTGGTCAATTCAGCTGTTGAAACTTGTGCATGCTTCGTGAAGTTCTCGTGTTGTGTTTTTCAGCTCCTTCAATTCATTCATATACCTCTCTAAGTTGTCCATTCTTGTTATCATTTCCTCAAATCTTTTTTTAAATCTTTTTTCAAGGTTCTTTGTTTCTTTGCATTGATTTAGGACATTTTCTTTTAGCTCACTGAAGTTTCTCATTATCCGCTTTCTGAAGTCTGATTCTGTCATTTCGTCACTGTGATTCTCCATCCAGGTTTGTTCCCTTGCTGGTGAGGTGTTTTGGCCCTTTGTAGGAGGTGATGTGTTTCGGTTTGGGGTGTTTTTCTTCTTTTTGCGCTGGTTTCTTTCCATCTTTGTGGATTTATCCACCTGTCATCTTAGTAGTTGCTGACTTTTTGATTGTGTTTCTGAGTGGACCGCCAGCTTTTTGATGATAAAGTATTTCTGTTATTTAATTTTTCTTCTAACGGTTTAGCCCCTCTTCTGTACGAATGCTGAGGTGCACTTCAGGCCCTGCTTGTCTGGGGTACACCTGTAGCAGCTGTGGAACAGTGAGGGATGCTACCAGTTTCTTCTTCTGCTATCTTTGTCCCTGAATTATGTCCGCCAAATATCAGTCTGATTAGTCCTTTTTTGAGGTGGCTCTTTGGGTATACAGGGGTCAGGGAGCTGCTTCAGGAGACGGTCTGTGCTTTATAGGAGCTCCAGTGCTGAGCTGTGAGCTCCGTTGTTCATTCAGGGTTGCTGGGCAGATGTGTTTATGTCTGCTGCAGCAGAACTTATAAAACCCCCTTTTTTTCTCAGATGCACTGTCTCAGGGAATTGGGACTTTCTTTATGAGTATCTGTTGCACTGTCCTGCATAGCTAGGAGGCCGTCTATTCAATATTTGCCTGCCGGGGCTCCACCCTGCTAGCACGGGTCCACCCTGCTGCCATGGGACTCCATTCTACTGTGGTGCACTCTGCCCCATTGGCGGCATCTCTCTGTTATGGCTGGTTTCCTCAGCAATGGCAGGCTGTGTCAGCAGTGGGCAGTACCTCAGTAGGGGCAGATTGCTTCCATAGTGGTGGACGCCCCTTACCCACCGAGCTGCACTGTCCTGGATTCAGCTGACCCCACGGGAACATTTTCAACTCCGAGCACCATGAATCGCCACACTGCTTGTCCCCGTGAGGGTGGGACCTGCCAAGCCTGATCACCTGGCTTCCTGCCTCAGTGTCCCTCCTCTCTCTCTCTCTCTCTCTTTTTCTTTCAAAATTGAATGGTTGACTGTCTTGCAGGCACTGCAGTCACCTGCTGATTCGCCACTGGGATCCGTGCAATCTCCCCTGTGGCAGCCCAGTGCACTAGCACAAATCTCTCTTCCCATGAATCTCCTGGTCTGGCTCACCATCCAAGTCCCGTTCAATCAAATGGACATGTCAATGTGCCCTCCTAGAACTCAGATTGCCAGTTTAACAGGGCACCCAAACAAGTGAGCTTTGTGCGGGCTGCTGCTGCACTGTGGCACCAGCCAAAAGGGCTGAGCTTCTCTTTTGTGTCTCTCCTATACCTGGGAATTTGCCAGTACTGTGGGCAAGAAAAGTCCGTCTGAAAATGCAGCTTGGACTCACCCTCTGCGCCTTCACGGAGAGCTGCAATACTGAGTTGTTTCTATGTCGCCATCTTGGAACCTCCTCCACTAATTTGGAATCTTTTGGAGTAATGCACACTGGAGGATAAGTGAGGATTCTTTTTCATATGGCCACTCATTCAGAGCCTCACGGAATGATACACATCTGTGGAGTTGTCAAGAGTCTATTTTATATTGCCACTCATTCAGAGCCTCAGTGACTAATGCACACCTGGGGAGTACTGAGGATTCTTTTGTAAATAATAGACACTTGGGGAATAGTCAATGGTCTATTTTATATGATCACTCATTCAGAGACTCACTGAATGATACACACCTGGGGAATAATCCAGATTCTGTTTCATATGACCAGTCATTGAGAACTAAGCTGAACAATGCACACCTTGAAAATAATCATGTGTCTCTTTCATAGGGATACTGTTTCAGAGCCTCAGTTTATAATGCACACCTAAAAAATAGTTGGGAATCTGTTTAACATGACAACTCATTATGACTCTCAGTGAATAACGCACGACTGTGGAGCACTGAGGAGTCTAATTTATATCATCCCCAATTCTGAGACTTCCTAAATAATGCACACATGGGGAACAGCCAGAAGTCTATTTCATATGGTCACTCAGTAGGACCCAAACAGAATAATACACAAGTGCATAATAGTCAGAAGTCTATTTTATATGGCCACTCAGAGAATCAGTGAATCATGCAGACATAGGGAATACTCAGGAGTCTATTTCACATGGCCAATAATTCAGAGCCACAGTGCATAATGCACACCATGGTAATAGTCTGGAGCCTATTTCATATGGCCACTCATTCAGTGCCTCACTGAATGATACAAACCTAAAAATCTTCGGGATTCTATTCCATAATACCACTCATTCAGAGCCTTTTGAATAATTCACAACCGGGCAATAGTTAGAAGTCTATTTTATATGACCTCTCATTCAGACCTTCAGTGAATCATGAACTCCTATGTAGTAGTCAGGACGCTGTTTAAGATAGCCACGACTTAAGTGCCTCCCTGAATGATACAAATCTGTGTGATAGTCAGGAGACTATTTCATATAACCTCTAATTCCGGGCCTCACTGAATAATATGCACTTGGTGGAATATCAGGAATTTCTTTGGTATGGACTCACACAGAGATCCTCTTTGAATAATCCACACAGAACAATAAGGAGTCTATGTGGGAGTCACCCCTTGGAGAGGCTAACAACTTGGCCCCTGCCATTAGGTGAGCTTGACTCCTTACACATTTTCTCTGGCTGGAGGCTGTCGAGCTATGAGTGAGAGGAAATTAAAAAGAGAAGGAAAAAGGAAATTGAGAATGATTAAGCAGGACACTATCCTCAGCTTTCTTGGCTGATGAGATAATAACCAGGTGAATGCTGAAGGGAGTTAATTGGATATTGTGTTCCCCTTTCTGGCTCCTGATCTAAGACTTTGTTTACTAGGCATTGTTTCAGCCTAGCGACCTGCCCTGCGGTCCTTGTCTTTTACAGATGCATGGTTTACTGCTGAGTTTGTGACTTCTAGTTAAAGATTGTTATCCAAGTTACTGACTGTTTGGACAATATCGATAATCAGCATCACCTGTTTCCCCCTTAATCCTTTACATTAATATTTGTTCCCTTTTGATAGTTTCTTAGAATCATCCCCCAAGAAATTTTCTGTCCCTTTTATTATTTGAGTAATAATCTGCATTGAGATAATGATATTAAAGCAAAAACTATATAAAAAAACCTACTGCGGCCGGGCGCAGTGGCTCAAGCCTGTAATCCCAGCACTTTGGGAGGCTGAGGCGGGTGGATCACGAGGTCAAGAGATCGAGACCATCCTGGTCGACATGGTGAAACCCCGTCTCTACTAAAAATACAAAAAATTAGCTGGGCATGGTGGCACGTGCCTGTAATCCCAGCTACTCAGGAGGCTGAGGCAGGAGAATTGCCTGAACCCAGGAGGCGGAGGTTGCGGTGAGCCGAGATCGCGCCATTGCACTCCAGTCTGGGTAACAAGGGCGAAACACCGTCTCAAAAAAAAAAAAAAAAAAAAAAAACCTACTGCAAAAATAAAATTGCTGAATGGGCCTAGCCGATACAGTCCTCCAGACCTCTCCTCTTTATGACTCCTTTCATTTCCACGCACGCCCTCTTCCAGGCTTGGGACCCATCACTGGACGAGATTCCCGGGCTGGCGTTCAGGTCACAACAGCTGGCGCTCCAAACATCGGACCTGGACACGAGGGACAATCGTGATGCTTACAAACTATAGAGGTGAAGCTGCAGCGTAAGTAAGTGAATAATTTTTCTTTTCAATTTGGAGTAAAACATGGGGCAAATAGAATCTAAAGAGCATAAATTGTTTTTACAGTTTTTGAAACATATGATTAAGTCACTTGGTCATGAGATTAAACTGAAAACTGTTGAGGTATTTGTGCAGATAGTGTGTGAGCTTTGTCTGTGGATTCCAAAGGGTAGATTCTTGGATGAAGACACTTGGAAAGTTATAGGTGAAAAAATTGATCACTTTTCCACCCGCAATGCATCGCTACCTCTAACTGATATTTTGCTTTCTGTTTGGCCTAAGTTGTGTGATTCCCTTTGTTCTAGTCAGACTTCTTCCTCAGCCCTGCCTTATACCCCAAGGCCGCTTTTGCCTCTCCTCCTCCACTATCTCCTGCTCCCCTTGATTTAACAGAATGAGGCTCTCATCATTCTTATGCTGCGCCTCCACCTATGGATGACTTTGAGACCATGTCTGAAGTAGTCGTGGACAGTTCTTCCCCTCCTGCACAATAGACTCCTGGTCATTCCAGCCATACTCTTCCTCCTGATTTAATTTGCCAGTTTCAAGATTTACTTCCGCTTTTTCTCCCGTGCTCTCTCTCAACAGCACAAGTGTTTTCCTATCACCCAGCAGTCACAACACCTTGGACCACCTGTTCCATTTCATTTGCAATCCACTCCCCTTTCTCCTATTTTACCACTGTCTCATGCCCTTATGTCCCTTCGCAGAGGACTTACGGGCCCTGAAGCTTCTCTTACATACCCCATTATTGAAACTGTGAGCAATGATAGTAATCCAGTCAAAAATTATGAACCCCTCCCTCCTAAGACTTTAAAGGACCTGAAGGATGCTGTTTCTCAATATAACCCAACTGCTCCCTACACTTTAACGATCTTAGATAACCTTTGCATTGTAGCCCTCCCTCCGGGAGATTGGGGTCTTTTTGTCATGGCTTCTTTCTGGTAGTGATTTTCTGCTTTGAAAGGCTTATTATGAGGACGCGGCTTTGGACCAATCAATTCAAAACCGCCGACTGCAGTCCCCAGTGACTCTAGACATGATTTTAGGGAGAAAAGCACATTCGCAATTGCCCAACCAGCTAAACTACCCTACTGAGGCTTATATGCAGATTACCTCCTTAGCAATTCGTGCATAGACGCAATTACCATCATCCAGTGTTAGGACAGAGGAGCTTGCTAAAATTCGTCAGGGACCTGATGAGCCTTTTCAGGAGTTTGTCCCGTGCCTCCTCCAAACTGTTACACGCCAGGTTAGCAATGATGATGCTAGCTCTCTTTTATTAAAGCAATTGTCTTTTGAAAATGCTAATTCAGCATACCAGGCAACCATGAGGCCCTTTAAACGTAAAGGCACCTTAACTGATTATATTCACCTCTGGGCTGATATCGAACCTGCTTATCAGCAAGGTATTGCTCTAGCAGCTGCTCAAGCAGGAATGCCTATTGCCATCTTTCTAAAACAAAGACCCAACCAACCTAGAACACCCCTAAAACGTTTTCATTGTGGCGGTCTAGCCCATGTGGCTAGACAGTGTCAAGTTCTTTTTACTCCACAGCCTCAGATGTTACCTTTGCCAACACCCCTAGATACTACTCCTGCTTCTCCTTCTCCTATCATTCCATCACCCCAACCATGTCAACCAGGTTTGTGACCTCACTGTCGCCATGGAACCCATTGGGCCTATGAGTGCCGTTCTAAGCATGATGCCCAGGGCAATCCCCTCCCTCAGCAGTTGGGAAACTCCCAGGTGAGGGCGGTCCCAGCCCCCACAAAATATTGGGACACCTTATGTTCAAGTTCCCTCCTGAGTTCGAGCACAAATCTGTTTCTCAACTCTGCGGAGCAACACCAAACAGCACAGGACTTGACCTCCGTCCCACCGCCCAACAGGTATTAATCCCTGACATGGGACCTCAAGCCATCTCTATGGGCATTTTTAGTTCTCTTACCTCAGGATATATTAGTCTTATTTCAGGTCATAGTAACTGTTCCTTAAGAGGTCTACATGTAATACCTGGAGTTGTTAATGCTGATTACTCAGGAGAAATTGAGGTGTTTGCTTAGTCACCTACAAGTGTTTTCACTCTGAGTCCTGAATTGTCCTTTGCTCAACTGCCTCTCATTCCTGTTGATACATCAGCTGGCTCTCAATTGTCAATTAAAGTTTTAAGTAACCAAGGTCCTGATCCTTCCTCTTCTTATGCTTACTAGGTTAAAGCTATTTCATCTACCAGACCTGAACTTACCATTAAAATTAATGGCAAAACATTTAAAGGCCTCCTGGACACAGGGGCCAACGTGTGTGTAATTTCCCATAAATATTGGCCTTCTCAATGGCATACAACTACTGACATGACTTCTTTACAAAGCATAGGAATGACTAACAATCCCATGCAATCTACAAGTTTATTAACATGGACTGATGATGAGGGTCACTCTGACTCATTTTGCCCCTAAGTAATTCCTGGTATCCCACTCAATCTTTAGGGCTGTGATGTTTTAGAAGCCATGGGAGCTCAATTGGTGACCAATCCCGTTGCTCTTGAAGTTATGACTAAACAGGGCTACTTGCCTGGCAAGGGCTTGGGAAAAGCTTTCAGGGAAATCCTCAGCCTCTTGCCCTTTCCCAGAAAACTGACCATTCTGACCTAGGATATTTTTCCTAGGGGTCACTGTCATTCCCAACTCCCATGCTGATAAAATTACTTAGTTATCAAATACTCCAGTGTAGGTGGAGCAGTGGCCCCTCTCTAATGAAAAGATTACAGTGGCTCGTGAGTTGGTTCAGGAACAACTCTCTCTTGGTCATATTAGTCCTACTAATAGTCCTTAGAATTCCCCCATCTTTGTTATTAAGAAGCATTCCAGTAAATGGAGGCTTTTACAAGATTTAAGAAAAGTTAATGCTCCTATGAAAGTCATGGGCCACTTACAACCTGGCCTACCTTCTCCTATTGTTATGCCTCAGACTTAGAAACTGTTAGTGATTAATTTAAAAGATTGTTTTTTTTCTTTCCTTTGCGTCCCTCAGGTGGTCATTGTTTTGCCTTTAGCATACCTTCCACTAAATTTAATAAACAATATGAGCTGTATGAGTGGATTGTGTTGCCTCAAGTTATGGCTAACAGCCCCACCTTGTGTCAGACTTTTGTGTCTAAAGCCATCCTACTCATTCGTCAATAATTCCCTGATATTCAACTATTACATTATATGGATGAACTCCTATTAGCTGCTCCAAATGAAACCCTTCTTTATCGAAGTTACAAGAACCTTAAATGTTATGTCGTGGGGACTCGCAAGATGGTGTTGTAGAAGCGACTCAGAATTGCAGCTCACAGTGAAGGCGCAGAGGGTGAGTCCTAGCCGCATTCTCAGATGGACCTTTTTTGCCCACAGAGCGTTGAAAGTCCCAGGTGTGGGAGAGAAACAGGACGCTAGAAAAGCCGGCTAACGCAGCTGGCTCGTGCAGCCGCTTCCGACGGCGCCGCAGCAGAAACCGACACGGAACTCACTGGTCTGGTTGCCCTGTTGAACTGGCAATCTGAGATTTGGAAGGGCAGATTGGCATGTCCATCTGATTGAATGGGACTTGGACAGTGAGCCAGACCAGGAGTTTCCTGGGAAGCGTGACCTGAGCCGTTGCAGTGGGCAGTGGCACGGGAGATTGCACAGATCCCAGTGCCCTATCAGCAGGCTACTGGGGCGCCAGTGAGAGAGTCGACCTTTCAGCTTGTGGAGAGGGAGAGAGAGAAAGATAGGACGGACTCTGAGTCAGGGAGCTGGGTGATCGGGCTCAGCGGGTCCCACCCTCATGGGGACAAGCAGGGTGGCGACTGGAGGCGCTTGGGGCTGAGACTTTTGCTGCCAGCATGTAGGACGGTGCAGCCCAGTGAGGGAAGGGCGTCTGACATTATTAACACAATTCGAGCCTACTGAAGTACCACGCAGGGCTGACACAGCCTGCCGTTGCCGAGGCAATCAGCCATAACAGAGAGACGCCACCAGGAGGGGGGAGTGCTCCACAGCAGAAGGGAGCCCAGCAGCAACAGGGTGGACCCACGCTAACAGGTCAGAGCCCCGGCAGGCAAATAGTGAATAGACTGCCACATAGTGGGGCAGGACAGTGCAACAGATACTCATAAAGAAAGCCCCAACTCCCTGAGACAGAGCATCTAAGGGGGAAAAAAAAGGTGGTGTTTTATGAGTTCTATTGCAGCAGACATAAACAACCTCCCAACAACCCTGAATGAACAACGGAGCTCACAGCTCAGCACTGGAGTTCTTATAAAGCACAGACCATCTTCTCAAGCAGCTCCCTGACCCCTGTATATCCAAAAAGTCACCCCCAAAAAGGACTAATCAGACTGACAATTGGCGGGCACCATTCTGGAACAAAGACAGCAGAAGAAGAAACTGGTATCATCCCTCACTGTTCCACAGCTGCTACAGGTATACCCCAGACAAGCAGGGCCTGGAGTGGACCTCAGCACTCATACAGCAGAGGGGCTAGACCATTAGAAGGAAAACTAAGTAACAGAAATACTTCATCATCAACAATCTCAGCATCCACACAGAGACCCAATTGAAAAATCAGCAACTACTAAGACGACAAGCTGATAAATCCATAAAGATGGGAAGAAACCAGCGCAAAAAGAAGAAAAACACCAGAAACCAAAACACCTCACCTCCAAAAAAGGACCAAAACTCCTCACCAGCAAGGGAACCAAGCTGGACAGAGAATGAGTATGACAAAATGACGGAATCAGACTTCAGAAAGTGGATAATGAGAAACTTCATTGAGCTAAAGAACATGTTCTAAATCAGTGCAAAGAAACTAAGAACCTTGAAAAAGATTTGAAAAAGATTCGAGGAATTGATAACAAGAATGGACAACTTAGAGAGGAATATGAATGAATTGAAGGAGCTGAAAACACAACACGAGAACTTCATGAAGCATGCACAAGTTTCAACAGCTGAATTGACCAAGCAGAAGAAAGAATATCAGAAGTTGAAGATCAACTCAATGAAATAAAACATGAAACCAAGATTAAAGAAAAAGCACAAAAGGAATGAACAAAATCTCCAAGAAATGTGGGACTATGTGAAGAGACCCAACCTACGTTTGATAGGTGTACCAGAATGTGATGAAGAGAATGAATCCAAGCTGGAAAACACTCTTCAGGATATTATCCAGGAAAATTTCCCCAACCTAGCAAGACAGGTCAATACTCAACTCCAGGAAATACAGAGAACACCACAAAGATACTGCAAGAAGAGCAACCCCAAGGCACATAATCGTCAGATTCACCAGGGTTGAAATGAAGGAGAAAATACTAAGGGCAGCCAGAGAAAGGTCGGGTCACCCACAAAGGGAAGCCCATCAGACTCACAGCAGATCTCTCGGCAGAGACTCTACAAGCCAGAAGAGAGTGGGGCCAATATTCAACATCCTTAAAGAAAAGAACTTTCAACCCAGAATTTCATATCCAGCCAAACTGAGCTTCATAAGTGAAGGAAAAATAAAATCCTTCATGAACAAGCAAGTACTCAGAGATTTTGTCACCACTAGGCCTGCTTTACAAGAGCTCCTGAAAGAGGCACTACACATAGAAAGAAACAACCAGTACCAGCCATCCTAAAAGCATACCAAATGCTAAAGACCATCAACAAAATGAAGAATCTACATGAACCAACGGGCAAAACAGCCAGCTAGCATCAAAATGGCAGTATCAAATTCACACATAACAATATTAACCCTAAATGTAAATGGGCTAAATGCACCAATCAAAAGACACAGACTGGCAAATTGGATAAAAACCAAAACCCATCGGTGTGCTGTATCCAGGAAACCCACCTCACATGCAAAGATACACAAAGGCTCAAAATAAAGGATGGAGGAAGATTTACCAAGCAAATGGAGAGCAAAAAAAGCAGGAGTTGCAATTCTCATCTCTGATAAAATAGACTTTAAAGCAACAAAGATCAAAAGGGACAAAGAAGGTCATTACATAATGGTAAAAGGATCGATACAACAAGAAGAGCTAACGATTCTAAATATATATGGACCCAATGTAGGAGCACCCAGATATATAAGGCAAGTTCTTAATGACTTACAAAGAGACTTAGACTCCCACACAATAATAGTGGGAGACTTTAACACTCCACTGTCAATAGCAGACAGATCAACCAGACAGAAAATTAACAAGGATATCCAGGACTTGAACTCAGACCTGGAACAAGCAAACCTGATAGACATTTACAGAACTCTCCACCCCAAATCCACAGAATATACATTCTTCTCAGCACCACATCACACCTACTCCAAAATTGACCACATAATTGGAAGTAAAGCACTCCTCAGCAAATGCAAAACAACTGAAATCATAACAAACAGTCTCTCAGACCATAGTGCAATCAAGTTGGAACTCAGAATTCAGAAAATAACTCAGAACGCACAGCTTCATGGAAACTGAACAACTGGCTCTTGAATGTTGATTGGATAAACAATGAAATGAAGGCAGAAATAAAGAAGTTCTTTGAAACCAACGAAAATGAAGACACAACGTACCAGAATCTCTGGGACACATTTAAAGCAGTCTGTAGAGGAAAATATATAGCAATAAGTGCCCACATGAGAAGAGTGGAGAGATCCAAAATTGACACCCTATCGTCAAAATTGAAAGAGCTAGAGGAGCAAGATCAAAAAAGCTCAAAACCTAGCCAAAGAGAAGAAATAACTAAGATCAGAGCAGAACTAAAGAAGATAGAGACAAGAAAACCCTTCAAAAATCAATAAATCTAAGAGCTGGTTTTTGAAAAGATCAACAAAATAGACAGACCACTAGCCAGACTGATAAAAAGAAAAGAGAGAACAACCAAATAGATGCAATAAAAACGATAATGGGAAATCACCACAGATTCCACAGAAATTCAAACCATCATCAGAGAATACTACAAACAACGCTATGCACATAAACTAGTAAATCAGGAAGAAATAAATAAATTCCTGGACGCCTGTGTCCTACCAAGCCTAAACCAGGAGGAAGCCGAAACTATGAATAGACAAATAACAAGGTCTAAAGTTGAGGCAGCAATTAAGATCCTACCACACAGAAAAAGCCCAGGTCCAGATGGGTTCACAGCTGAATTCTACCAGACACACAAAGAGGATCTGGTACCATTCATTCTGAAACTATTCCAAAGAATCCAAGAAGAGGGAACCCTTCCCAAATCATTTTATGGGACCAACATCATCCTGATACCAAAACCTGACAGAGACTCAACAAGAAAAGAAAACTTCAGGCCAATATCCATGATAAACATAGATGCAAAAATCTTCAATAAAATACTCGCAAACCGATTGCAATGGCACATGAAAGAACTTATCCGTCATGATGAAGTAGGATTCATCCCAGGGATGCAAGGCTGGTTCAACATTCACAAGTCTATAAATGCAATTCACCACATAAACAGAAGCAAAAACAAAAACCACATGATTATCTCAATTGATGCAGAGAAAGCATTTGACAAAATTCAACAGCCCTTTATGCTAAAACCCTCAATAAACTTGGTATTGATGGAACATATCTCAAAGTAATAAAAGCTATTTATGACAAACCAACAGCCAATATCATACTTATTGGACAAAAACTGAAAGCATTCCCTTTGAAATCTGGCACTAGACAAGTATGCACTCTCTCACCACTCCTATTCAACATAGTACTGGAAGTTCTAGCCAGAGCAATCAGGCAAGAAAAATAAATAAAGGATATTCAAATAGGAAAGGAGGAAGCCAAATTGTCTCTATTTGCAGACGACATGATAGTATACCTAGAAGACCCCATCACCTCAGCCCAAAAGCTCCTGCAACTGATTAGCAACTTCAGCAAAGTCTCAGGATATAAAATCAACGTTCAAAAATTACAAGCATTTCTATACATCAATAACAGACTTAAAGAGAACCAAATCAAGAACGAACTGCCATTCACAATTGCTACAAAGAAAATAAAATACCTAGGAATACAACTCACAAGGAATGTAAGGGACCTCTTTAAGAAAAACTGCAAACCACTCTTCAACGAAATAAGAGAGGACACAAACAGATGTAGAAACATTCCATGTTCGTGGTTAGGAAGAATCAAAATCATGAAAATGGCTATATTGCCCAAAGTAATTTTCACAATAAATATGATCCTCATCAAACTACCATTGAATTTATTCACAGAACTGGAAAAATTCACCATGAATTTCATATGAAACCAAAAAAAAAGCCCGCATAGCCAAGTCAATTCTAAGCAAAAAGAACACAGCGGGAGGCATCATGCTACCAGACTTCAAACTATACTACAAGGCTACAGTAGTCAAAACAGCATGGTACTTGTATCAAAACAGAGATATAGACCAATGGAACAGAACAGAAGCATCAGAGGCAACACAACATATCTACAACCATATTATCTTTGATAAACCAGACAAAAACAAGCAATGGGGAAAGGATTCCCTATTTAATAAATGGTGTTGGAAAAACTGGCTAGCCATGTGCAGAAAGCAGAAACTGGACCCCTTCCTGACACCTTACACTAAAATTAACTCCAGATGGATTAAAGACTTAAACATGAGACCTGAAAGCATAAAAACCCTAGAAAAAAATCTAGGCAAAACCATTCAGGACATAGGAGTAGGCAAGAACTTCATGAACAAAACACCAAAAGCATTGGCAACAAAAGCCAAAATAGACAAATGGGACCTAATCAAATTCCACAGCTTCTGCACGACAAAAGAAAACAGTCACTAGAGTGAATCGGCAACCATCAGAATGGGAAAAAATCTTTGCAGTTTACACATCTGACACAGGGCTGATATCCAGAATTTACAAAGAACTCAAACAGATTTCCAGGAAAACAACAAAGAAGCCCATTTAAAAATGGGCAAAGGATATGAACAGACATTTTACAAAAGAAGACATACATGAGGCCAACAAACATATGAAAAAATGCTCATCAGCACTGGTCATTAGACAGATGCAAATCAAAACCACATTGAGATACCATCTCACACCAGTTAGAATGGCGATTATTAAAAAATCTGGAGACAGCAGATGCTGGAGAGGGTGTGGAGAAATAGGAACACTCTTACACTGTTGGGGGGAGTGTAAATTAGTTCAACCATTGTGGAAGACAGTGTGGCGATTCCTCAGGGACCTAGAAATAGAAATTCCATTTGACCCAGCAATCCCATTACTGGGTATATATTCAAAGGACTATAAATCGTTCTACTATAAGGACACATGCACACGAATGTTCATTGCAGCACTGTTTACAATAGCAAAGACCTGGAACCAACCCAAATGCCCAACGATGATAGACTGGACTTGGAAAATGTGGCACATATACACTGTGGAATATTATGCAGCAATAAAAAATGATGAGTTTTTGTCCTTTGTAAGGACATGGATGAATCTGGAGAACATCATTCTCAGCAAACTGACACAAGAACAGAAAAAGAAATACCGCATATACTCACTCATAGGTGGGTGAGAAAATTGAGAACACATGGACACAGAGAGGCGGTCTACTATACACGGGGGTCTATTGGGGGGAATGGGGGAGGGATAACGGGGGGGCTGGGAGGGATAGCCTGTGGATGAATGCCAAGTGTGGGAGAAGGGGAGGAAGGCAGCAAAACACACTTCCATGTGTGTACCTATGCAACTATCTTGCACGTTCTGCACATGTACCCCAAAACCTATAATGCAAGAAAAATTAAAAAAAAAAGAATCCTTTTTTTTCAAGCCTTTGAATATTTGCAAAACTGTCTGACAAAAAATAAGCTTGTTATCAAACCAAATATATTTCAGACTGCCACTCCATACCATTACTTGGGAAAGGTTATTGAATCTAACCAAGTTTCCTTTAAGACCCCTATTCTCTCCACAGAAAATTTAACCACACTGCATGACTTTCAGTAATTTTTAGGAGATATTAACTGGATTCGCTCGAGCTTGAAGCTTACCACAAGACAATTGAAGCCTTTATTTGATATTCTCACATGACCCCCTAGATCAACTTCCCCTTTTTCTTTAACAGCTCCCACTAAAATAGCTTTGCAATTAGTTCATGATGCCTTTTTTAAGCAAAAACTTCCTGGTATTAAGAACAACTCCTGCTAGTGTTATTGTGTTCTTCCTACTGTTTATACACCCACTAGAATTTTTTGGCAACAGGGTATCCTGGACTGGCTTCATTTCCCAGCCAGCAGTGGGAAAGTTGTAACCCCTTACTTTGAATTAGTTTCTGTTTTGGTAGGTAAAAGTCGTGTACAAGCTCTTTCTCTTTTTGATATTGATCCTCCTGAAATCATTGTTCCTTACTCTATTACTCAGCAACAGTGGCTTTGGAAGTTCTCTGACTCCTGGCAATTAGCCTTTGCTGGCTTTTCAAGCCAAATGCTGTGCCATTGCCCTGCTGATAAATTGTTAACTTTTTACTCCCAAAACATTCTTATTTTTCTACAGACCTGCCTCAAGTCACCATTATCTGAAGCACTCTTAGCCTTTACAAACGGCTCCTCTTCTAGTATCACCTCAGGCACTGTTAATGCACACCCTTTTTCGTTTCAGACCACAGAATGCTCCACTCAGTTCGTAGATCTCCTGGCAGTTCAACATATCCTGACTAATTGGGATGTCCCTTTGAATATTTACTCTGATATTCAATATGTTGTTAATTTAGTTCAAAATCAAAAAACAGCCCCCTTATCCTTTTCTGACTCCTTTTCTATAATTCATCTTTTGCTCCCTTTACAGCAGACACTTCAACGCAGATCACGTCCTTTTTTCATTAGTCATATCAGAGCCCATTCCTCCCTGCCAGGTGCTCTAACTGAGGGCAACGCCCAAGCTAATCAGCTCACTCAATGTATTTTTTCTGTTCTGTCCCCTGTACAGCAAGCCGAGACCTCTCATACCTTGTAACATCAGAACGCTTGCAGTCTGCGATTTCAATTTCATACTACCAGAGAACAGGCCCGCAAAGTTGTTAAACAATACACAGCCTGTCTGCCTTACTTGCCTGTTGCTCACCACTAAATCCTCGAAGACTGCAAGCTAGTCATGTATATCAGATAGATGTTACTCACTTTCCCCTTTTAGTAAATTGCAGTATATACATGTTTCCATTGACACTTTTCCTCATTTTATAGTTGCTACCGCTCATGCTGAGGAAGCAGTTAAGGATGTTGTAGCACATTGCCTAACCGTTTTATCTATAATTGGCCCACCTAAGATCCTGAAGACAGACAATGGACCTGCTTATACCAGCAAAAGTTTCGCTTCTTTTTGCTTTAATTTTCAGATTTCTCACCGTACAGGCATTCCTATTAATCCTCCAGGCCAAAGTATCATCAAAAGAAGCCATGCTTTTTTAAAAAATTGATTACATAAACTAAAACATGGCCCAATTTCTGATTCATTACGTAAAACCCCTCACACTTAGCTTAAACATGCTGTTTATGTTCTTAATTTCTTTCTTTTGTTTTGTTTTGTTTTTTTTTTTTTTGAGTGTCAGGGACTGGGGTGAGGCTAAGAAGAGGGTTCCTGACATAACAGATGCCTGGAGTTGTAAGGCAGCATCAGGGAGTGGGTCAGGAGAGGAGGCCACAGGCACTGGTGCCCTTGCTGGAGCCCTCCTGAAGCAGGAGCCAGGAGCAGAGCCAGGAGCGGCCCACATCCTGGCGGGCCCTCTTTCTGCTCGGGTGGGCTATGGGGGTGAGGAGCTGCTAAGGGTGCAGTTGGGAAGGCCCAGACCGAGGACAACGTGGGCACAGGCTAAGCAGGGGTATGCCTGCCCCGACCCTGTGTGTTTAGCTGGAAGACATTCACTGCGCTGCGAGCTGGCACTTGAGCATGCTTCCCCTCTACAAAGTTTTTATTTTATTTTTACTTATTTATTTATTTTTTTCTGAGAGAAAGAGAGGATATAGAGGGTCTTTTTTTTTGAAAGGAAAAGAGAGGAAGAAAAAGAGGGAGAGAGAACAGAAATATTGCTTTATTCTATAAATGGCTATTAATAATGGCCGATCGTTATTTTATGTATTTAAAATAGAGAATGTATATTTTATTTACCTAAAGTGGAGAGTTTGCTTATTAAGTTTACTTGTTACTGATCTGAGTTCAGATTCTGGATATCCTTATTAATTTTCTGTTTCGTTGAGTTTGAGTCTCTTTATGGGTCTTATGTATCTGGGTGTTAGAATGCATTGATCCTTATACCACTCTATCTTTTTGGTTTGAAATCTGTTTTATCAAATGCATGAATTGCAACTCCTTTTTGTTTATTTATTTATTTTTCTGTATTTGATTGGTAAATCTTTCTCCAACCCTTTGTTTTTAGTCTATGTATATCTTTGGATATGAAATAGGTCTGGATATAGTATACCGTTAGATTTTGGCTGTATCTTTTAATTAGAAAATTTAGTCGATTTCCATTTAAGATTACTGCCATTTGATGTTAACTGGCTATTTTATCCATTTGTTGATGTAAATTCTTCTTTCTGTTGATGTTCTTTACTTTTTGGTATATTTTTAGAAAGGCTAATACTGGTTGTTCCTTTCTGTGTGTAATGCTTCTTTCAGAAGTTTTTGTAAAACAGGCCTGGTGGTAATAAAATCTCTGAGTACTTGCTTGTTCATAAAATATTTTATTTTTCCTTCAATTGTGAAGCTTAGTTTGGCAGGATATTAAATTCTGGGCTAAAATTTCTGTTCTTTGAGGATGTTAAATATCGGCCCCCACTCTCTTCTGGCTTGTAGGGTTTCTACTGAGAGATCTGTTGTAAGTATAATAGGCTTCCCTTTGTGGGTAACCTGACCTATATCTCTGGCTGCCCTTAGTATTTTCTCCTTTGTTTCAACCCTGGTGAATCTAATGATTATGTGTCTTGGGGTTGCTCTTCTTAAGGAATATCTTTGTGGTGTTCTCTGTATTACCTGAGGTTGAATGGTATCCTGCTTTGCTAAATTGGGAAAATTCTCCTGGATAATATCCTGAAGAATATTTTCCAGCTTGGATTCATTCTCTTCATCACATTCAGGTACACCTATTAAACGTAGATTAGGTCTTTTCACATAGTTTCATAATTCTTGGAGACTTTGCTCATTCATTTTTATCCTTTCTTCTCTATTCTTGTCTTCTCGTTCCATTTCATTAAGTCGGTCTTCGACCTCTAATATCCTTTCTTCTGCTTGATCAATTCGGCTTTTCAAACTTGTGCATATTTCACTAAGTTCTCGTGTTGTATTTTTCAACTCCATTAGTTCATTTATATTCCTTTCTATATTGTCCATTCTTTTAACATTTCGTCTAACCTTTTTCAAAGTTCTTAGTTTCTTTACATTGGTTTAGAACAATTTGTTTTAATTCCCAGAGGTTTTTTTACCATCCACCTTCTAAAACCTCCTTCAGATACTGGAACACAGTCCTCTTCCATTAGGGCTTGTTCCGTTGCTGATGAGGAATTACTATCCCCTGTAGAGGGAGAGGGGTTCTGACTTTCAGTTTATTCGGCCTTTTTAGGCTGTTTTTTTCCCTTTATTGTGATTTTATTCATCTGATATCATTACAATTAGCGCCTTTCTAATTAAGTTCCTGAGAGGATGTCCATTTTATTGATTCCCAGTGCTGGAATTCGAGCAACCCACTGCGCCGGCCAAAAAAACAGCGATAAGACTGATGGTGCTCTTCTGCCTGGAAATCTCTGGTCAGGCTTCCTTCTTGAGTCCGCAAGCGGCTCTGCCTTCCCGGAGCTCCAAACACCAGTCAGTAGGGGAACCAGTCCCGCTCACTGTGCACGAAGAGCTGCCGCACCGAGGCGATGGCAAAACCGCTGCACCGGCCACAGAAGTCGCGCTGGTGACCCGCGGGGTCCTCCACTGGAAATCTTCTGATCCATGGGCGATGAAAAGTTCTCTAAAAATGTGGCGTCCTCACGTTTTCCGAGCTTTCACTGGGAGCTACAATCCCGAGCTGTTAGCGATTAGCCATCTTGGATCTCTCTCCTTAATTTCTTAACTTTAGATGCTGATGGACTCTCTGCAGCCGATCATCATTGGCACCCTAATAATGTATCTCATCCTCAGGTCTGTGAAAAGATGCTCTAACTAACTAGTAGCACAGTCCAGATCCAGTCCTAATATGAGGACAAGGAAATGTTTGTGTTTCTCCCATGTCTGCTCCCTCTCCAATTTGGGTTTCTAAATGCCTTGTCAAGCATAAAATCTCCACCAGGCAGTGAAAACGCCCTGATACCCCGTCTTTGTTGTTTCTTGCTGACGCCTTCCCTGCCTCACCACTGCCACCCAACTCGCCAAGCAGCTCAATTGATGAACTTCCAGAATCCACAACGAGGCAGCCCCCTGTGGACGTAAGCCCAGATGCATCATCTGACTGCTGAAGCAGCCACCCTGGTCTCATTTACCGGACAATCCCATTGTCCTACTGTTTTGTTTATTGCTATATTGGCTATATTGTCTTTTCATTTAGCACAGGACTTCCCTCTCCCTAATTCTCATGTTATGTGGGCTTATGTTCTGAACCCTCCTTTTCTTTGACCTGTTACCTAAAATAATCCCGCCTTCACCATCTACATTAATGATACTTCTATTCTTGGGTTTCCCTCTTCTTCTCATATTACTCCTCATATTGCTACCTATACTTATTCTACCCAAGCTGCTGCCCCTCTCATGTGCTTCTACACCTCCAAAATCTAGGATCGTAATTTCTCTGCCAATGCCTATTCCCCTCCTTCTATTCCTCTCTCTTTTTCTGGTTCTTATTGCTTCGATCTTAGAATTCACCAACTTCATACTGTTTCTAACCCCTCCAACCACTTCCCAAGTGAAACAGTTTATTCTCGTGATTAGATACTCAACCATGTAGGAATTAGAGAAACTTACAACTTTTCCTCCGCTCAGCATTTGCCCCTCATTAAGCACCAGCGTTGTCGAACTTCTAACTCTTCTTTAGACCCTTCCCCACACTAGCAGTTCTGTTTCCCTAACCAAAAGCAAGCTATTAATTATACCTTGCCTTCTAGTTTCTCCTTATTTTACTAGTCTGTTCCTCATCCTCTTGACATTGCCTTAGCTCATTATAAAACACCTATGGTTAGAGCACTCTCATTGACACTACCTTCTCTGACAAAGCATACACTTTTCTCTAGAAGCTGTTTGTATCCTTATCTCCTACCTTTCTTTGCGCTGGTTCCCATAGTTTATCTTCTCCTGCTAATCAGACCATTTATACTCAATCCTACATTGCTTCTCCTTATGTTATTATTGCCAGTAATGTTTCCATCACCCAAGCTTCTGGCTCATATTCTATTTATTGTGAAAATTGTATTCTTAACAACTGCATTGATTCTTCCTTTTTTCCTGTTCATACCCTTCTTCTTGTACACCAGCCCCCCTACGTTATGTTACCTGTTAATTTTTCTGGATCCTATGATGATGAAAAAGCCCTTTTTATTTTCCAACAAGTTCACAATCTTATAATCCGCCCTAAACATTTTCTTAGTATTCTCATTGCTAGCATTATTACTGTTGTTTCAGTTATAGCTACTGCTGCTACCACAGCTGTTGGACTTGCTCACAGTGTTTAAACTGCTGCTTATGTTAATCATCTTGCAAAGAATATTTCTGTTACAATGAAAACTCAAATGTATATTAATAAGAAAAGTGATGAGAGACTTAATGCTTTAGAACAAACTGTTACTACTCTTAGTGATAAATTTTATAATATTCAAAACCACCTAGCCCTTCATTGCCATGACGGTTATAAATATATTCATGTTACTAATACTTTTTACAATGAGACTAAATGGCAATGGCCTCTTGTTAAGGCCCATTTACAAGAAATTTAGACTCATAACAATTTATTCCTAGATGTTTTTAAGCTTCAGCAGAAAATTCATGCCATTAATTTTTCTCATCAGTAGCTGCCTGAAGATGACACAATCGCCCATGATATTGTTGACACTTTGTCTTCCTAGTTCACCACCTTCCACCTTTTCTTCCTCTCGTCCATAATTGCTGATAGTGCTTGTGTCCTTTTTCTCATCTTTCTCTTACCATTCCTATTTTGTCTTGTGTTCTCCACCTTCCAGCGTTTTCAGCTCCAATTATTTAAGCTTCATTTGAAAACAAAGAAAAGAGAAAATAATGTGAGAGTCACCCCTGTGAGAGGCTAACAACTTGTCCTCCACCATTAGGTGAGCTTGACTTCTTACACATTTTCCCTGGCTGGAGGCTGTCGAGCTATGAGTGAGAGGAAATTAAGATGAGAAGGAAAAAGGATATTGAGAATGATTAAGCAAACACTATCCTCAGCCTTCTTGGCCAATGAGATAATGGCCAAGTGAATGCTGAAGTTAGTTAATTGGGTATTGTGTTCCCCTTTCTTGCTCCTGATCTAATACTTTGTTTACCAGGCATTGTTTCAGCTTAGCAACCTCCCCTGTGGTCCTTGTTTCTCACAGATGCACTTTTTACTGCTGAGTTTGTTACTTCTAGTTAATTAAAAATTTTTATCCAGGTTACTGATTGTTCAGACAATATTGATAATCAGCATCACGTGTTTCCCCCTTAATCCTTTACATTAATATTTGTTCCCTTTTGACAGTTTCTTTGAATCATCCCCTAAATAATTTTCTGTCCCTTTTATTGTTTGAGTAATAATCTGCATTGAGGTAATGATTTTAAAGCAAAAATTATATAAGGAAACCTACTGCACAAATAAAATTGCTGAATGGGCCTAGCCGATCCAGTCCTCCAGACCTCTCCATTTTCAGTCTCCTTTCTTTTCCACACATGCCCTCTTCCACGTTTGATACCCCTCACTGGACGAGATTCCTGGGCTCACGTTCAGTTCACAACAAGTCTATGAAATATGGCTACTCATTCAGACAATCAGTTAACAATGCACACATGGCTACACATTAAGATAATAAGTAAATAAAGCACACATGTGGAGAAATAGTCTGTTTCATATGACCACTCTTTCACAGTATCACTGAATATTACACACTTCTGATATAGTCTGGGGCCTATTTCTTATGGCCACTCATTCAGAGCCTCACTGAATAATGCACACCAGGTAACGTGAGACTATTTCATACGGAAATTCATTTAGAACCTCACTGAATATTACATACCTGGAGAATCATCAGGAGTCTATTTCTTATGGCCACTCATTCAGAGAATCACTGAATAATGCACACCTACAGAATAGTCAGAAGTCTCTCTTCTATGGCCACACATTGAGAGCCGCACTAAATGTACACACGTGGGGAAATAGGCAGAATTCTGTTTTATACCCTTATTCAGCGTCTCACTAAATAATGCACACCTGTGGAATAGTCAGTAGTCTTTTGTATGTGGCCTATTATTCGGAGTGTCACTGAATAATGTAGAGTAGTCAGGAGTCTATTTCATGTAGACACATATTCAGAGCCTCAGTGAATAATACACACCCGTGGGATAGTAAAAATTCTAATTAATATGACCACATATTCTGAGCCTCACTGAGTAATACACACCTGAAGAATAATTCGGAGACTATTTCAGATGGGAATTTATTAAGAGCCTCAGTGAATAATGCACACCTGTGGTGTAGCCAAGAGTCTATTTCCTTTGGACCCTCATTTATATCCTCAGTGGATAATATGCATCTGTGGAATAGACAGGAGTCTATTTCTTATAGCCACTCATTTAGAGCCTCAGTGAATAATACACACTTGTGAAATATTGAAGAGTCTATTTTATATGGCTCATCTCTCAGCACCTCACTGGCTGATACACACCTGGGAAATAATCAGGTAAGTTTCATAGGGACACTCAATGAATGCCTCACTGAATAATGCACACCTGTGTAATAGGAATCTATTTCATTTAGTCACTCTTTTAGAGCCTCAGTGAATAATACACACCTAGAAAACACTGAGGAGTCTATTTCATGCGGCCACTCATTCAGAGCCTCACGGAATAGTGCACACCTGGAGAATTCTCAAGAGTATATTTAGAATGACAATGCATTCAGAGATTCTGTAAAGAACACACACCTAAAGAATTATGAGAAATCTCTTCCAAATGGCCACATATTCAGAGCCTCAGTGAATGATGCACACTGAAGAAATAATCAGGAGTCTATTTCTTATCCCTCTCATTCATCCTCTCAGTGAATAATGCACGTCTGTCGAGTACTGAGGCATCTGTTTCATATGGCCACTCATTTTGAGATTCACTGAATAGTACACAACTGAGAATAAGTCAGGGGTATATTTCACATTGCCACTCATTCAGAGGCTCAGTGAATAACTCACATCTGTTCAGTACTCAGGAGACTTTCTCATATGGCAAATAATTTAGAACCTCACTGAATGCTACACAGCTTGGGAATAGTCAGGATTCTGTTTAATATGAACACTTATTATGAGCCTCAGTGAATAACGCATGTCTGTGAAGTACTGCAGATACAAATTTATATCTACCCCCAATACTGAGATTCCCTGAATAATACACACCTGTGGAATAATCAGAAGTCTATTTCATATGGCCAGTCATTTGGAACCCCAAGAAATAATACACGTCTGGGGAATAGTCAGGAGTCTATTTCATATGGCCACTCAGAGCCCAAGTGAATAATGCACACCACAGTAATAGTCAGGATCCTGTTTCATATGACCACTGAGTCAGTATCTCACTGAATGATACACACCAGGAAATCATCAGGATTCTATTCCATAGGACCACTCATTTAGAGCTTTACTGAATATTGCAAAACGGGGCAGTAGTAAAGAGTTTATTTCATATGGCCTCTCATTCAGAGCTTCAGTGAATAATAAAAACCTGCGAAGTAGTCAGGACCCAGTTTATTATAGCCAAAAATTAAGCACCTCCCTGAATGATACACATCTGGGTGACAGTCAGAAATCTATTTGATATGAACACTCATAAAGATTCTTTTTGAATAATGCACATGTGAAGAATAATCACTAGTATTTTTCATATGGCCACTCATTTAGAGCCTCAGTGAATAATGCACACCTGTGGAATAATCAGAAGTCTATTTCATATGGCCACTCGTTCAGGGCCTCAGTGAATAATACACACCTGTGGAATAGTCAGGAGTCTATTTCATATAGCAACTCGTTCAGGGCCTCATTGAATAATACACCCCTGAGAAATAGTCAAGAATCTTCTTCAAATGGCCACACATTAAGAGTCTTTGTATATAATGCACACCTGGGAAATAGTCAGGAGTCTCTTTCTTGTGCCCACTTATTCAGTCTCATTCAATAATACACAACTGGGAAGACTTAAGTGTCTACTTCATATGGCCACTCAATTAGAGCCTCAGTGAATAATTCACATCTGTGGAACAGACACTGGCCTATTTTGCATGGCCACAAAATCAAAGCCTGAGTGAGTAATGTACAACTGTGGAATAGTGTAGAGTCTATTCCATATTCCTGCTTAATCAGTGTCTCAGTCAATAATATTTACCATAGAAATAGTAAAGAATCTACTTTATCTAATCACTTACTCAAAGCCTCATTAAATTACAGACACTTGTGGAATAGTCAGGAGGCTATTTAATATGGCCAAACATTCATAGCCTCTGTGAATAATGCATGATGGGGAAAACTCAGGACACTGTGACATATGGCCTCTCATTCAGAGCTTAACTGAATAATGATCACCTGGGGAATAGTCAGGAGTCTATTTCATGTAGACACATATTCAGAGCCTCACTGAATAATGCACACCTGGGAAATAGTCAGGAGTCTATTTCTTATGGCCACTGATTTAGAGCCTCATTAAATAATACATATTTATGGAAATGACAGAAATGTATTTCACATGGCCATTTATTCAGAGCCTCAGTGAATCATACATACCTGGAAAATACTCAGGAGTCTATTTCATATGGCCACTCATTCAGAGACTCATGAAATAATGCACACCTGAGAAATAGTCTAGAGTGTATTTGATATGATGGTTCATTCAGTGCCTCAGTGGAAAATTCACACGTGAGAAAAAGTCAAGAGCCTATTTTATGTAGCCACTCATCCATATTTTAGTAAGTAATACACACCTGGGGCATAGTCAGGAGTCTATTTTATATGGCCAATTATTCAGAAACTCAGTGAATGATACACACTTTTGACTAGTTAGAATCTATGACATATGGCCAATCAATCAGAGCATCACTGAATAATGCACACCTGTGGAATAATCAGAAGTCTATTTCATATGACCATTGTTTAAGAGCCTCATTGAGTAATGCACATCTGGTCAGTAATCAGGAGCTATGTCATATGAACACTCATTCAGAGCCTCAGTGAATAATGCACACCTGTGGAGTAGTCAGGAGTCTATTTCATATGGCCACTCATTCAGAGCCTCAGTGAATAATACACATGTGGAATAGTCAGGATTCCATTTCATATGGCCACTGACTCAGCCTCAGTGAATAATGCACAAATGTACAGTACTAACAGTCTATTTCATATAGCCACTCATTCAGAGATTCACTGAATAATGCACAAATTTGGAATAGTGAGGAGTCTATTTCATATGGCCACTCATTCAGAGACTCACTGAATAATACACACCTGGGGAAGAGTTAGCAGTCTACTTTATATAGCCACTCATTTACAGCCTCAGTGAATAATACACACCTGTGGAATAGACACTAGTCTCTTTTAAATGGCCACAAAATCAAAGCCTGAGTGAGTAATGCACAACTTTGGAATAGTCAGTAGTCTATTATATATGCCCACATATTCAGAGTCTGAGTCAATAATACACACCTGTGGAATAGTCAGAGTCTATTTCATATGGTCACTAACTCAAAGCCTCATTAATAATACACACCTGTGGACTAGTCAGGAGACTCTTTTATATGGCCAAGTTTCAGAGCCTCAGTGAATAATGCATACCTGGGAAATACTCAGGAGTCTATTTCATATGGCCACTCATTCAGAGACTCACTGAATAAGAAACACCTGTATTGTAGTCAGAATTCTATTTCATATAATTACATATTCAGAGCCTCACTGAATAATACACACCTGTGGAATAGTCAGGATTCTATTTCGTATAGCCACTCATTTAGAGCCTCAGTGAATAATGCACACCTGGGGAATAGTCAGGAGTCTATTTCATATGGCCACTCATTCAGAGCCTCACTGAATAATACAGACCTATGGAAAAGTCAGGAGTGTATTTCACATGGCCACTCATAACCTCAGTGAAGAATTATATACCTGGGAATACTCAGGATTCTATTTCATATAGCCACTTATTCAGAGACTCACTGAATAATGCACACCTGGGGAATAGTCAGAGTCTATTTCATATGGCCACTCATTCAGAGCCTCAGTGAATAATGCACACCTGAGAAATAGTCAAGAGGATATAGTCAGGAGTCTATTTCATATGGCCACTCATTCAGAGACTCACTGAATAATACACACACCTGTGGAATAGTCAGAGTCTATTTCATATGGCCACTCATTCAGAGCCTCACTGAATAATGCACAATGGGAATAGTCAGGAGTCTATTTCATATGGCCTCATTCAGAGCTTCAGTGCATAATAAACAGCTGGAGTAGTCAGGACCCTATTTAAGGTAGCCCCAAATTAAGCACCTCCTGAATGATACACACATGAGTGATAGTCAGGAGACTATTTGATATGGACACTCATACAGAACCACTTTGAATACTGCACATGGGGAATAATCACTAGTCTATTTCATATGGTGATTCGTTTGGAGAATCAAAAATAATGCACACCTGTGGAGTAAAATGGGTCTATTTCATATGGCCACTCTTTCAGTGTTTCAGTGAATAATACACACCTGTGGAATAGTCAGGAGTCTATTTCATATGGCCACTCATTCAGGGCCTCAGTGAATAATACACACCTGGGAAATAGTCAAGAGTCTACTTCATATAGCCACTTATTCAGAGTCTCTGTAAATAATGCACACCTGGGAAATAGACAGGAGTCTCTTTTTTATGCCCACTTATTCAGAGTCTCATTCAATAATACACACCTGGAATAGTCAGGAGTCTATTTCATATAGCCACTCATTTAGAGCCTCAGTGAATAATGCACACCAGTGTAATATCTGAGCCTCTTTCATGTGGCCACTCATTCAGAGCCTCACTGAATAATACACACCTGGGGAATCATCAGATTCTATTCCATACTACCACTCATTCAGAGCCTTAATGAATAATACACACCTGGGGAATAGTCAGAGTCTATTTTATATGGCCTCTCATTCAGAGCTTCAGTGAATAATAAACTTCTATGGAGTAGTCAGGACCCTATTTAAGGTAGCCCCAAATTAAGCACCTCCTGAATGATACACACCTGGGTGATAGTCAGGAGTCTATTTCATATGGCCACTCATTCAGATAATCACTGAATAATACACACTGGAGAGTCAGAGTCTATTTGATATGGACACTCATACAGAGCCTGTTTGAATAATGCACATGGAGAATAATTAGGAGTCTATTTCATATGGCCACTCATTCAGAGCCTCAGTGAATAATGCACACATGTGAGTAATAAGAAGTCTGTTTCATATGGCCACTCTTTCAGTGTCACTGAATAATACACACCTGGAATAGTCAGGAGTCTATTTCTTATGGCCACTCATTCAGAGCCTCACTGAATAATACACACCTGGAATAGTCAGGAGTCTATTTCATATGGCCACTCATTCAGAGCCTCACTGAATAATACACACCTGTGGAATAGTCAGGAGTCTATTTCTTATGGCCACTCATTCAGATAATCACTGAATAATACACACCTGGAATAGTCAGAAGTCTCTTTCTTATGGCCACTCATTGAGAGCCTCACTAAATGTACACACCTGGAAAAAGTGTCAAGACTTTGTTTTATACCCACACTCAGAGTCTCACTGAACAATGCACACCTGTGGAATAGTCAGGAGTCTTTTTCATGTGACCTCTCATTCAGAGTGTCCTTGAATAATGAGGAGTAGTCAGGAGTCTATTTTATGTAGACACATATTCAGAGCCTCAGTGAATAATACACACCTGTGGGATAGTAAGGAATCTAATTAATATAGCCACATATTCTGATTCTCACTAAATAATACACACCTGGAGAATAATTTGGAGTCTCTTTCGATGGACATTCATTCAGAGCCTCTGTGAATAATGCACATTTGTGGAGTAACCAGGAGTCTATTTCATTTGGACACTCATTCATAGCCTCAGTGGATAATATGTACCTGTGGAATAGTCAGGAGTCTATTTCATATGGCCACTCAGAGAATCAGTGAATAACACACACCTGTGGAATAGTCAGGAGTCTATTTCATATGGCCACTCAGAGAATCAGTGAATAATGCACACCTGTGGAATAGTCAGGATCCTGTTTCATATGTCCACTGATTCAGCATCTCACTGAATAATACACACCTGTGGAATAGTCAGGAGTCTATTTCATGTAGACACATATTCAGAGCCTCACTGAATAATGCACACCTGTGGAATAGTCAGGAGTCTATTTCATATGGCCTCTCATTCAGTGCTTCAGTGAATAATGAACACCTGTGGGGTAGTCATGACCCTGTTTAAGATAGCCACAAATGAAGCACGTCTCTGAATGATAAAAACCTGAGTGACAGTCAGGAGTCTATTTGATATGGACACTAATACAGAACCTCTTTGAATAATGCACACCTGTGGAATAGTCAGGAGTCTATTTCATATGGCCACTCAGAGAATCAGTGAATAATGCACACCTGGGGAATAGTCAGGAGTCTATTTCATATGGCCACTCATTCAGAGCTTCAGTGAATAATGCACACCTGTGGAATAGTCAGGAGTCTATTTCATATGGCCACTCATTCAGAGCCTCAGTGAATAATACACCCTGGGAAATAGTCAGAGTCTATTTCATGTAGACACATTCAGAGCCTCTGTGAATAATGCACACCTGGGGAAGAATCAGGAGTCTCTTTCTTATTCCGCTTATTAAGTCTCATTCAATAATACACACCTAGGGAAGATTTAAGGGACTACTTCATATGGCCATTCAGTTAGAGCCTCAGTGAGTAATTCAAACCTGTGCAACAGACACTGGTCTATTTTGTATAGCCAAAAAATCAAAGCCTGAGTGAGTAATGCACAAATTTGGAATAGTGAGGAGTCTATTTCATATTCCCACTTAATCAGGGTCTCAGCCAATAATACCCACCTTAGGAATAGTAAAGAATCTACTTTAAGCACTAACTCAAAGCCTCATTAAATAACACACACCTGTGGAATAGTCAGGAGTCTATTTCATGTAGACACATATTCAGAGCCTCAGTGAATAATGCACACCTGGGGAATACTCAGGACACTATTACATACGGCCTCTCATTCAGACCTTATCTGAATATTGAACACCTGGGAGAAAGTAAGGAATCTGTTTCATTAAAACACTCTTTCAGGGGGGACTAGAGGCAAGATGGCGTCAGAGAGGTGACTCAGGATTGCAGCTCTCAGTGAAGGCGCAGAGGGTGAGTCCTAGCCACATCCTCGGATGTTCCTTTATGCCCACAGAGCGTTTAAAGTTCCAGGTGTGGACACGGCCAGCAGCCGGGTGGCGCCAGGCCCGCCGCTCTTCGCAGAGCAGGAGCACATCGGCGGAACTCACTGGTCTGGGTGCCCTGTTAAACCGGCAATCTGAGATTTGAAGGGCAGATTGGCATGTCCATCTGATTGAACGGGACTTGGACAATGAGCCAGACCAGGAGTTTCCTGGGAAGCGTGATCTGAGCCGGGTAGTGGGCAGCGGCACGGGAGATCGACGGATCCCAGTGCCCTATCGGCAGGCTCCTGGGGCGCCAGTGAGAGAGTCGACCTTTCAGCTTGGGAGAGGAAGAGAGAGAGAGAGGACGGACTCTGAGGCAGGAGCTGGGTGATCGGCTCGGCGGGTCCCACGCTCACGGGACAAGCAGGGCGGCGACTGGAGGCGCTTGGGGCTGAGAGTTTAGGACGGTGCAGCCCGGTCAGGGAGGGCGTCCACCATTGATGACGAAGTGCACCCCACTTAAGTACCGCCCAGGACTGCCTGCTGCCGAGGCAACCTGCCATAACAGAGAGACTCCCACAGCAGAAGGGAGCCCAGCGGGTCAGAGCCCGCAGGCAAATAGTGAATAGACTGCCATCTAGTGGGGCAGGACAGTGCAACAGATACTCATAAAGAAAGCCCCAACTCCTGAGACAGAGCATCTAAGGGTGAAAAAAAGAGTGGTGTTTTATGAGTTCTATTGCAGCAGACATAAACAACCTCCCAACAACCCTGAATGAACAACGGAGCTCACAGCTCAGCACTGGAGCTCCTATAAAGCACAGACTGTCTCCTCAAGCAGCTCCTGACCCCTGTATATCCAAGGAGTCACCCCAGAAAAGGACTAATCAAACTGACATTTGGCTGGCATCATTCTGGAACAAGGGCAGCAGAAGAAGAAACTGGTATCATCCTCATTGTTCTGCAGCTGCTGCAGGTAAACCCCAGACAAGCAGGGCCTGGGTGGACCTCAGCACTCATACAGCAGAGAAGATAGATCATTAGAGGAAAACTAAGTAACAGAAATACTTCATCATCAACAATCTCAGTGTCCACACAGAGACCCAATTGAAAAATCAGCAACTACTAAGACGACAGGAGGATAAATTCATAAAGATGGAAGAAACCAGCAAAAGGAGGAAAACACCGAAACCAAAACACCTCACCTCCAAAAGGACCAAAACTCCTCACCAGCAAGGAACAAAGCTGGACAGAGAATGAATGACGAAATGACGGAATCAGACTTCAGAAAGTGGATAATGAGAAACTTCAGTGAGCTAAAGGAACATGTTCTAAACCAGTGCAAAGAAACTAAGAACCTAGAAAAAGATTTGAAAAAGATTCGAGGAATTGATAACGAGAATGGACAACTTAGAGAGGAATATGAATAAATTGAAGGAGCTGAAAACACATGGAACTTCAAGCAAGAACAAGTTTCTGGCAATAATTGACCAAGCAGAAGAAAGAATATCAGAAGTTGAAGATCAACTCAATGAAATAAAACGAGAAACCAAGATTAAAGAAAAGTGCAAAAGGAATGAACAAAATCTCCAAGAAATGTGGGACTATGTGAAGAGACCCAACCTACGTTTGATAGGTGTACCAGAATGTGATTAAGAATGAATCCAAGCTGGAAAACACTCTTCAGGATATTATCCAGGAAAATTTCCCCAACCTAGCAAGACAGGTCAATACTCAACTCCAGGAAATACAGAGAACACCACAAAGATACTCTGCAAGAAGAGCAACCCCAAGGCACATAATCGTCAGATTCACTAGGGTTGAAACGAAGGAGAAAATACTAAGGGCAGCCAGAGAGAAAGGTCAGGTCACCCACAAAGGGAAGCCCATCAGACTCACAGCAGATCTCTCGGCAGAGACTCTACAAGCCAGAAGAGAGTGGGGCCAATATTCAACATCCTTAAAGAAAAGAGCTTTCAACCCAGAATTTCATATCCAGCCAAACTGAGCTTCATAAGTGAAGGAAAAATAAAATCCTTCACGAACAAGCAAGTACTCAGAGATTTTGTCACCACTAGGCCTGCTTTACAAGAGCTCCTGAAAGAGGCACTACACATAGAAAGAAACAACCAGTTCCAGCCATCCTAAAAGCATACCAAATGCTAAAGACCATCAACAAAATGAAGAATGTACATGAACCAACGGGCAAAACAGCCAGCTAGCATCAAAATGGCAGTATCAAATTCACACATAACAATATTAACCCTGAATGTAAATGGGCTAAATGCACCAATCAAAAGACACAGACTGGCAAATTGGATAAAAACCAAAACCCATCGGTGTGCTGTATCCAGGAAACCCACTCACATGCAAAGATACACAAAGGCTCAAAATAAAGGGATGGAGGAAGATTTACCAAGCAAATGGAGAGCAAAAAAGCAGGAGTTGCAATTCTCATCTCTGATAAAATAGACTTTAAAGTAACAAAGATCAAAAGGACAAAGAAGGTCATTACATAATGGTAAAAGGATCGATACAACAAGAGATAACGATTCTAAATATATATGGACCCAATGTAGGAGCACCCAGATATATAAGGCAAGTTCTTAATGACTCACAAAAGCTGACTCCCACACAATAATAGTGGAGACTTTAACACTCCATTGTCAATAGCAGACAGATCAACCAGACAGAAAATTAACAAGGATATCCAGGACTTGAACTCAGACCTGGAACAAGCAAACCTGATAGACATTTACAGAACTCTCCACCCCAAATCCACAGAATATACATTCTTCTCAGCACCACATCACACCTACTCCAAAATTGACCACATAATTGGAAGTAAAGCACTCAGTCAGCAAATGCAAAACAACGGAAATCATAACAAACAGTCTCTCAGACCATAGTGCAATCAAGTTGGAACTCAGAATTCAGAAAATAACTCAGAACCGCACAGCTTCATGGAAACTGAACAACTGGCTCTTGAATGTTGATTGGATAAACAATGAAATGAAGGCAGAAATAAAGAAGTTCTTTGAAACCAACCAGAATGAAGACACAACGTACCAGAATCTCTGGGACACATTTAAAGCAGTCTGTAGAGGAAAATATATAGCAATAAGTGCCCACATGAGAAGAGTGAGAGATCCAAAATTGACACCCTATCATCAAAATTGAAAGAGCTAGAGGAGCAAGATCAAAAAGCTCAAAACCTAGCCAAGACAAGAAATAACTAAGATCAGAGCAGAACTGAAGGAGATAGAGACAAGAAAACCCTTCAAAAATCAATAAATCTAAGAGCTGGTTTTTGAAAAGATCAACAAAATAGACAGACCACTAGCCAGACTGATAAAAAGAAGAGAGAGAACCAAATAGATGCAATAAAAACGATAAAGGGAAATCACCACAGATTCCACAGAAATTCAAACCATCATCAGAGAATACTACAAACAACTCTATGCACATAAACTAGTAAATCAGGAAGAAATGGATAAATTCCTGACGCCTGTGTCCTCCCAAGCCTAAACCAGGAGGAAGCCGAAACTATGAATAGACCAATAACAAGGTCTGAAGTTGAGGCAGCAATTAAGAGCCTACCACACAAAAAGCCCAGGTCCAGATGGGTTCACAGCTGAATTCTACCAGACACACAAAGAGGATCTGGTACCATTCCTTCTGAAACTATTCCAAATAATCCAAAAGAGGGAACCTTCCCAAATCATTTTATGAGACCAACATCATCCTGATACCAAAACCTGGCAGAGACTCAACAAGAAAAGAAAACTTCAGGCCAATATCCATGATGAACATAGATGCAAAAATCTTCAATAAAATACTGGCAAACCGATTGCAACAGCACATTAAAAACTTATCCATCATGATCAAGTAGGATTCATCCGGGATGCAAGGCTGGTTCAACATACGCAAGTCTATAAATGTAATTCACCACATAAACAGAAGCAAAACAAAATCACATGATTATCTCAATTGATGCAGAGAAGGCATTTGACAAAATTCAACAGCCCTTTATGCTAAAACCCTCAATAAACTTGGTATTGATGGAACATATCTCAAAGTAATAAAAGCTATTTATGACAAACCAACAGCCAATATCATACTTAATGGGCAAAACTGGAAGCATTCCCTTTGAAATCCGGCACTAGACAAGGATGCCCTCTCACCACTTCTATTCAACATAGTACTGGAAGTTCTAGCCAGAGCAATCAGGCAAGAAAAGAAATAAAGGGTATTCAAATAGGAAAGGTGGAAGCCAAATTGTCTCTATTTGCAGACGACATGATAGTATATCTAGAAGACCCCATCACCTCAGCCCAAAAGCTCCTGAAACTGATAAGCAACTTCAGCAAAGTCTCAGGATATAAAATCAATGTTCAAAATCACAAGCATTCCTATACACCAATAACAGACTTAAAGAGAACCAAATCAAGAACGAACTGCCATTCACAATTGCTACAAAGAAAATAAAATACCTAGGAATACAACTCACTAGGAATGTAAGGGACCTCTTTAAGGAAAACTACAAACAACTGCTCAACGAAATAAGAGGACACAAACAGATGGAGAAACATTCCATGTTCGTGGTTAGGAAGAATCAATATCGTGAAAATGGCTATACTGCCCAAAGTAATTTACACAATCAATGCTATCCCCATCAAACTACCATTGAATTTCTTCACAGAACTGGAAAACCACCATGAATTTCATATGGAACCAAAAAGAGCCCGCATAGCCAAGTCAATTCTAAGCAAAAGAACACAGCGGGAGGCATCACGCTACCAGACTTCAAACTATACTACAAGGCTACAGTAATCAAAACAGCATGGTACTGGTACCAAAACAGAGATATAGACCAATGGAACAGAACAGAGGCATCGGAGGCAACACAACACATCTACAACCATATTATCTTTGATAAACCAGACAAAACAGGCAATGGGGAAAGGATTCTATTTAATAAATGGTGTTGGGAAAACTGGCTAGCCATGTGCAGAAAGCAGAAACTGGACGCCTTCCTGACACCTTACACTAAAATTAACTCCAGATGGATTAAAGACTTAAACATAAGACCTGACACCATAAAAACCCTAGAAGAAAATCTAGGCAAAACCATTCAGGACATAGGAGTAGGCAAGGACTTCATGAATAAAACACAAAAGCATTGGCAACAAAAGCCAAAATAGACAAATGGGACCTAATCAAACTCCACAGCTTCTGCACGGCAAAAGAAACAGTCACTAGAGTGAATCGGCAACCATCAGAATGGGAAAAATCTTTGCAGTTTACACATCTGACAAAGGGTTGATATCCAGAATTTTCAAAGAACTCAAACAGATTTACAGGAAAAAAACAAACAAGCCCATTCAAAATGGGCAAAGGATATGAACAGAAACTTTACAAAGAAGACATACATGAGGCCAACAAACATATGAAAAGTGCTCATCATCATTGGTCATTAGAGAGATGCAAATCAAAACCACATTGAGATACCATCTCACGCCAGTTAGAATGGCGATCATTAAAAATCTGGAGACAGCAGATGCTGGAGAGGATGTGGAGAAATAGGAACACTCTTACACTGTTGGTGGGAGTGTAAATTAGTTCAACCATTGTGGAAGACAGTGTCGATTCCTCAGGGACCTAGAAATAGAAATTCCATTTGACCCAGCAATCCCATTACTGGGTATCTATCCAAAGGACTATAAATCGTTCTACTATAAGGACACATGCACACGAATGTTCATTGCAGCACTGTTTACAATAGCAAATGGAACCAACCCAAATGCCCAACGATGACAGACTGACTGGGAAAATGTGGCACATATACACCATGGAATATTATGCAGCAATCAAAATGATGAGTTTGTGTCCTTTGTAGGACATGGATGAATCTGAGAACATCATTCTCAGCAAACTGACACAAGAACAGAAAAGAAATACATATACTCACTCATAGGTGGGTGAGAAAAATAAGAACACATGGACACAGAGAGGTGGTCTACTATACACTCTCAACTGTACTGAATAAGGAGGAGGACAGTGGGCTGGGGGATAGCCTGGGGATGAATACCAAGTGTGGGTAATGAGCAAGCAGGACACTGCCATGTGTGTGCCTGTGCAACTATCTTGCTCGAATGATACACACATGTAACCTATAAATATTTAAAAAAAAAAGAACCTCTTTCAAAGATGCCCTCCTATGGAATAATTCAGTAGTCTCCTTCCATATGGTGATTCAGAACCTCATTGAATAATACATATCTATGGAAATGTCAGGAGTGTATTTCACACAGCCACTCATTCAGAGCCTCAGTGAATAATACACCTGAGGAATAGTCAGCAGTCTATTTCATATGGCCACTCATTCAGAGCCTCACTGAATAATGCACACCTGGGAAATAGTCAGGAGTCTATTTCATATGGCCACTCATTCAGAGCCTCAGTGAATAATGCACACCTGGGAAATAGTCAGGAGTCTATTTCATATGGCCACTCATTCAGAGCCTCAGTGAATAATGCACACCTGGGAAATAGTCAGTAGTCTATTTTATGTGGCCTTTTATTCAGAATTTCAGTGAATGATACACACCTTTTGACTAGGTAGAATCTATGACATATGGCCCCTTAATCAGAGCATTACTGAATAATGCACACCTGGGAAATAGTCAGGATTCAATCTCATATGACCACTGTTGAAAAGCCTGATTGAGTAATGCACATCTGGTCAATAATCAGGAGGCTATGTCATATGAACACTCATTGAGAGCCTAAGTGAATAATGCACACTTGTGGAGTAGCCGGGAGTGTATTTCACACAGCCACTCATTCAGAGACTCAGTGAATAATGCACACCTGGGAAATAGTCAGAATTCCATTTCATATGGCCACTGACTCATACCCTCAGTGAATAATGCACAAATGTACAGTACTCAGCAGTCTATTTCATATAGCCACACATTCAGAATTTTACTGAATAATACAAATATTTGGGACAGACAGCACCCTGTTTTATATGATCACAAAGAGAGCCTCACTGAATAATGCACACCTGGGAAATAGTCAGGAGTCTATTTCATATAGCCACTCATTTACAGCCTCAGTGAATAATGCACACGTGTGGAACAGACACTAGTATCTTTTAAATGGCCACAAAATCAAAGCCTGTGTGAGTAATGCACAACTTTGGAATAGGCAGATGTCTATTCCACATGCCCACATATACAGAGTCTGAGTCAATAATAAACACCTGAGGAATAGTCAGCAGTCTATTACATATGATCACTACCTCAAATCCTCATTAAATAATACACACCTTTGCATTACACAGGAGACTTTTTCGTATGTCTGAAGTTTCAGAGCCTCAGTGAATAATGCATACCTGGAAAATACTCAGGAACTCTATAACATATGGCGTCTCCTTCAGAACTACACTGAATAAGAAACAAATGAATTATAGTCAGAATTCTGTTTCATATAACCACATATTCAGAGCCTCACTGAATAACATACACCTAATGGAATGTGAGGATTCTATTTTGTATAGCCACCCATTTATAGCCAAATCTAAAAGTAAACACCTGAGGAGTATTCAGGAGTCTCTTTCCTATGGCCGCTCATTCAGAGCCTCACTGAATAATACAGACTTATGTACAAGTCAGGAGTGTATTTCATGGCCAGTAACTCACAACCTCAGTGAAGAATTATATATACCTGGGGAATATGCAGGACTCTATTTCATATTGCCACTTATTCAGAGACTCACTGAGTAATGCACACCTGGGGAATAGTCTGAAGTCAATTTATATGACCATTCACCCAGTGCCTCAATGGAAAATGCACAGCTAAGAAACAGACAAGAGGATATAGTCAGCAGTCTATTTTAAAGGGTCATTCATTCAGAAACTCGCTGAATGATACCAACCTGGAAAATAGTCATTGTCATATGGCCACCCTATCACAGCATTACCAAATAATGCACAATGGGGCACTAGTCAGAAGCCTATTTTATATGGCCTCTCATTCAGAGCTTCAGTGCATAAGAAACAGCTCTGGGGGGTTGGGCAAGATGGCGTCAGAGGGGTGACTCAGGATTGCAGCTCTCGGTGAAGGCGCAAGGGGTGAGTCCTAGCCGCATCCTAGGATGTTCCTTTTATGCCCACGGAGCGTTGAAGGTCCCAGGTGTGGGAGAGACACGAAACGCTAGCAGCCGGGTGGCGCAGCCGGCTCCCGCCGCCTCTTCGGCCGGCGCCGCAGCGCGGCACCGCATCGGGACCCGGCGCGGAACTCACTGGTCTGGGTGCCCTGTTAAACCGGCAGTCTGAGAGTTGGAAGGGCAGATTGGCATGTCCATCTGATTGAACGGGACTTGGACAATGAGCCAGACCAGGAGTTTCCTGGGAAGCGTGATCTGAGCCGGGGTAGTGGGTAGCGGCACCTGAGATCGCACGGATCCCAGTGCCCTATCGGCAGGCTCCTGGGGCGCCAGTGAGAGAGTCGACCTTTCAGCTTGGGGAGAGGAAGAGAGAGAGAGAGAGGACGGACTCTGAGGCAGGGAGCTGGGTGATCGGGCTCGGCGGGTCCCACGCTCACGGGACAAGCAGGGCGGCGACTGGAGGCGCTTGGGGCTGAGAGTTTTGTTGCCAGCATCTGGGACGGTGCAGCCCGGTCAGGAGGCATCCACCATTGATGACGCACCCCACTTAAGTACCGCCCAGGACTGCCTGCCATTGCCGAGGCAACCTGCCATAACAGAGAGACTCCGCT
>CM038400.1:142166337-142201870 GCA_021498475.1 Saguinus midas | reverse complement strand
ATTCCAGGGTGTAGCAGCGTGATTTTGCTCATTTCAACTTGCCTTCTGGGTTCAAGCGATTTTCTTGCTATGCCCTTTAAGTAGCTGGGGTTGCAGGTGTCCACACCAGAATATCCAGCTAAATTTCTATTTTTATTATTTTGTACCTCAAATCGGTCTTGATTTGTCTCAATGTGGTTTTTATTTGCATCTCTAATGACCAATGACGATGAGCACTTTTTCATATGTTTCTTGGCCTCATGTGTATGTCTTCTTTTGTAAAGTTTCTGTTCATATCCTTTGCCCATTTTTTGAATGGGCTTGTTTGTTTTTTTCCTGTAAATCTGTTTGAGTTATTTGTAAATTCTGGATATCAGCCCTTTGTCAGATGTGTAAACTGCAGATTTTTTCCCATTCTGATGGTTGCTGATTCACTCTAGTGACTGTCTCTTAATCCATCTGGAGTTAATTTTAGTGTAAGGTGTCAGGAAGGGGTCCAGTTTCTGCTTTCTGCACATGGCTAGCCAGTTTTCTCAACACCATTTATTAAATAGGTAATCTTTCCCCATTGCGTGTTTTGTCTGGTTTATCAAAGATAATATGGTTGTAGATGTGTTGTGTTGCCCCCGATGTCTGTTCTGTTCCATTGGTCTATATCTCTGTTTTGCTACCAGTACCATGCTGTTTTGATTACTGTACTGTGAAGAAATTCAATGATATTTTGATGGGGATAGCATTGATTGTGTAAATTACTTTGGGCAGTATAGCCATTTCACGATATTGATTCTTCTAACCACGAACCTGGAATGTTTCTCCATCTGTTTGTGTCCTCTCTTATTTGAGCAGTTGTTTGTAGTTTTCCTTATAATGGCAGTTCGTTCTTGATTTGGTTCTCTTTAAGTCTGTTATTGGTGTATAGGAATGCTTGTGATTTTTGAACATTGATTTTATATCCTGAGACTTTGCTGAAGTTGCTTATCAGTTGCAGGAGCTTTTGGGCTTAGGTGATGGGGTCTAGGTATACTATCATGTCGTCTGCAAATAGAGACAATTTGGCTTCCACCTTTCCTATTTGAATACCATTTATTTCTTTTCTTGCCTGATTGCTCTGGTTAGAACTTCCAGTCCTATGTTGAATAGAAGTGGTGAGAGGGCATCCTTGTCTAGTGCCAGTTCAAAGGGAATGCTTCCAGTTTTTGCCCATTAAGTATGATATTGGCTGTTGGTTTTGCTTTTATTACTTTGAGATATGTTCCATCAATACCAAGTTTATTGAGGGTTTTTATCATAAAGTCTGTTGAATTTTGTCAAATGCCTTCTCTGCATCAATTGAGATAATCATGTTGTTTTTGTTTTTGCTTCGGTTTATGTCGTGAATTACATTTATAGACTTGTATATGTTGAACCAGCCTTGCATCCCCGGATGAATCCTACTTGATCATGATGGATAAGTTTTTAATGTGCTGTTGCAATCGGTTTGCCAGTATTTTATTGAAGATTTTTGCATCTATGTTCATCATGGATATTGGCCTGAAGTTTTCTTTTCTTGTTGAGTCTCTGCCAGGTTTTGGTATCAGGATGATGTTGGTCTCATAAAATGATTTGGAAGGGTTCCTCTTTTGGATTATTTGGAATAGTTTCAGAAGTAATGGTACCAGATCCTCTTTGTGTGTCTGGTAGAATTCAGCTGTGAACCCATCTGACCTGGGCTTTTTGTGTGGTAGGTGTTAATTGCTGCCTCAACTTCAGACCTTTTATTGGTCTATTCATAGTTTTGGCTTCCTCCTGGTTTAGGCTTGGGAGGACACAGGCGTCCAGGAATTTATCCATTTCTTCCTGATTTACTAGTTTATGTACATAGAGTTGTTTGTAGTATTCTGATGATGGTTTGAATTTCTGTTGAATCTGTAGGTGATTTCCTTTATCGTTTTTTATTGCATCTATTTGGTTGTTCTCTCTTCTTTTTATCAGTCTGGCTAGTGGTCTGTCTATTTTGTTGATCTTTTCAAAACCAGCTCTTAGATTTATTGATTTTTGAAGGGTTTTTCTGTCTCTATCTCCTTCAGTTCTGCTCTGATCTTAGTTATTTCTGTCTTCGGCTAGGTTTTGAGCTTTTTGATCTTGCTCCTCTAGCTCTTCAATTTTGACGATAGGGTGTCAATTTTGGATCTCTCCACTCTTCTCATGTGGGCACTTATTGCTATATATTTTCTACAGACTGCTTTAAATGTGTCCCAGAGATTCTGGTACGTTGTGTGTCTTCATTCTCGTTGGTTTCAAAGAACTTTTTATTTCTGCCTTCATTTCATTGTTTATCCAATCAACATTCAAGAGCCAGTTGTTCAGTTTCCATGAAGCTGTGCGGTTCTGAGTTATTTTCGAATTCTGAGTTCCAACTTGATTGCACTATGGTCTGAGAGACTGTTTGTTATGATTTCCGTTGTTTTGCATTTGCTGAGGAGTGCTTTACTTATGTGGTCAATTTTGGAGTAGGTGTGATGTGGTGCTGAGAAGAATGTATATTCTGTGGATTTGGGTGAGAGTTCTGTAAATGTCTATCAGGTTTGCTTGTTCCTTGTCTGAGTTCAAGTCCTGGATATCCTTGTTAATTTTCTGTCTGGTTGATCTGTCTGCTATTGACAGTGGAGGGTTAAAGTCTCCCACTATTATTGTGTGGGAGTCTAAGTCTCTTTGTGTGTCTGGTAGAATTCAGCTGTGAACCCATCTGGACCTGGGCTTTGTGGTATGCTGTTAATTGCTGCCTCAACTTCAGACCTTTTTATTGGTCTATTCATATTTTTGGCTTCCTCCTGGTTTAGGGTTGGGAGGACACAGGCGTCCAGGAATTTATCCATTTCTTCCTGATTTACTAGGTTATGTGCATAGAGTTGTTTGTGGTATTCTCTGATGATGGTTTGAATTTCTGTTGAATCTGTAGTGATTTCCCTTTTATCGTATTTTATTGCATCTATTTGGTTGTTCTCTCTCTTCTTTTTTATCAGTCTGGCTAGTGGTCTTTCTATTTTGTGGATCTTTTCGAAAAAACAGCTCTTAGATTTATTGATTTTTTGAAGGGATTTTCTTGTCTCTATGTCCTTCAATTCTGCTCTGATCTTAGTTACTTCTTGTCTTCGGCTAGGTTTTGAGCTTTTTTGATCTTTCTCCTCTAGCTCTTTCAATTTTGACGATAGGGTGTCAATTTTGGATCTCTCCACTCTTCTCGTGTGGGCACTTATTGCTATATATTTTTCTCTACAGACTGCTTTAAATGTGTCCCAGAGATTCTGGTACGTTGTGTCTTCATTCTCGTTGGTTTCAAAGAACTTCTTTATTTCTGCCTTCATTTCATTGTTTATCCAATCAACATTCAAGAGCCAGTTGTTCAGTTTCCATGAAGCTGTGCGGTTCTGAGTTATTTTCTGAATTCTGAGTTGCAACTTGATTGCACTATGGTCTGAGAGACTGTTTGTTATGATTTCCGTTGTTTTGCATTTGCTGAGGAGTGCTTTACTTTTAATTATGTGGTCACTTTTGGAGTAGGTGTGATGTGGTGCTGAGAAGAATGTATATTCTGTGGATTTGGGGTGGAGAGTTCTGTAAATGTCTATCAGGTTTGCTTGTTCCTTGTCTGAGTTCAAGTTCTGGATATCCTTGTTAATTTTCTGTCTGGTTAATCTGTCTGCTATTGACAGTGGAGGGTTAAAGTCTCCCACTATTATTGTGTGGGAGTCTAAGTCTCTTTGTAAATCATTACGAACTTTCCTTATATATCTGTGTGCTCCTACATTGGGTCCATATATATTTAGAATCATTATCTCTTCTTGTTGTATCGATGCTTTTATTATTATGTAATGACCTTCTTTGTCCCTTTTGATCTTTGTTGCTTTAAAGTCTATTTTATCAGAGATGAGAATTGCAACTCCTGCTTTTTTTTGCTCTCCATTTGCTTGGTAAATCTTCCTCCATCTTTTTATTTTGAGCCTTTGTGTATCTTTGCATGTGAGATGGGTTTCCTGGATACAGCACACCGATGGGTTTTGGTTTTTTATCCAATTTGTCAGTCTGTGTCTTTTGATTGGTGCATTTAGCCTATTTACATTCAGGGTTACTATTGTTATGTGTGAATTTGATACTGCCATTTTGATGCTAGCTTGCTGTTTTGCCCATTGGTTCATGTACATTCTTCATTTTGTTGATGGTCTTTAGCATTTGGTATGCTTTTAGGATGGCTGGAACTGGTTGTTTCTTTATATGTGTAGTGCTTCTTTCAGGAGCTCTTGTAAAGAAGGCCTAATGGTGACAAAATCTCTGAGTACTTGCTTGTTCGTGAAGGATTTTATTTTTCCTTCACTTATGAAGCTCAGTTTCGCTGGATATGAAATTCTGGGTTGAGAGCTATTTTCTTTAAGGATGTTGAATTTTTCTCCCACTCTCTTCTGGCTTGTAGAGTCTCTGCCGAGAGATCTGCTGTGAGTCTGATGGGCTTCCCTTTGTGGGTGACCCGACCTTTCTCTCTGGCTGCCCTTAGTATTTTCTCCTTCGTTTCAACCCTGGTGAATCTGAGGATTATGTGCCGTGGGGTTGCTCTTCTTGGAGAGTATCTCTGTGGTGTTCTTTGTATTTCCTGGAGTTGAGTATTGACCTGTCTTGCTAGGGTGGTGAAATTTTCCTGGATAATATCCTGAAGAGTTTTTTCCAGCTTGGATTCATTTTCTTCGTCACATTCTGGTACACCTATCAAACGTAGGTTGGGTCTCTTCACATAGTCCCACATTTCTTGGAGATTTTGTTCATTCCTTTTTGTGCTTATTTCTTTAATCTTGGTTTCTCTTTTTCTTTCAATGAGTTGGTCTTCAACTTCTGATATTCTTTCTTCAGCTTGGTCAATTCGGCTGTTGAAACTTGTGCATGCTTCGCGAAGTTCTCGTGTTGTGTTTTTCAGCTCCTTCAATTCATTCATATTCTTCTCTAAGTTGTCCATTCTCATTATCAATTCCTCCAATCTTTTTTTCAAATCTTTTTTCAAGGTTCTTAGTTTCTTTGCACTGGTTTAGAACATGTTCCTTTAGCTCACTGAAGTTTCTCATTATCCACTTTCTGAAGTCTGATTCCGTCATGTCGTCACATTCATTCTCCGTCCAGCTTTGTTCCCTTGCTTGTGAGGAGTTTTGGCCCTGTTTTCGAGGTGAGGTGTTTTGGTTTCGGGTGCTTTCCTCCTTTTTGCGCTAGTTTCTTCCCATCTTTATGAATTTATCCGCCTGTCGTCTTAGTATTGGCTGATTTTTCAATTGGGTCTCTGTGTGGACACTGAGAATGTTGATGATGAAGTATTTCTGTTACGTAGTTTTCCCTCTAATGATCTATCCTCTCTGCTATATGATTGCTGAGGTCCACTCCAGGCCCTGTTTGTCTGGGGTATACCTGCAGCAGCTGCAGGACAATGAGGGGTTATACCAGTTTCTTCTTCTGCTGCCCTTGTTCCAGAATGATGGCAGCCAAATATCAGTCTGATTAGTCCTTTTCTGGGGTGACTCCTTGGATATACAGGGGTCAGGGAGCTGCTTGAAGAGACAGTCTGTGCTTTTTAGTAGCTCCAGTGCTGAGCTGTGAGCTCCGTTATTCATTCAGCGTTGTTGGGAGGTTGTTTATGTCTGCTGCAATAGAACTCATAAAACACCACTCTTTTTTTCCACCCTTAGATGCTCTGTCTCATGGAGTTGGGGCTATCTTTATGAGTATCTGTTGCACTGTCCTGCCCCACTAGGTGGCAGTCTATTCACTATTTGCCTGCCGGGGCTCTGACCTGCTAGCGCGGGTCCGCCCTGTTGCTGCCTGGCAGAGTCTCTCTGTTATGGCAGGTTGCCTCAGCAATGGCAGGCTGCGTCAGTCTTTGGCGGTACTTAAGTGGGGGTGCACTTCGTCAGCAATGGTGGACGCCCCTCCCTGACCGGGCTGCACCGTCCTAGATGCCGGCATCAAAACTCTCAGCCCCAAGTTTCTCCAGTCGCCGTCCTGCTTGTCCCCATGAGCGTGGGACCCGCCGAGCCCAATCACCCAGCTCCCTGCCTCAGAGTCCGTCCTCTCTCTCTCTCTCTCTCTTCCTCTCCCCAAGCTGAAAGGTGGACTCTCTCACTGGCGCCCCAGGAGCCTGCCGATAGGGCACTGGGATCCGTGTGATCTCCCGTGCTGCTGCCCACTACCCCGGCTCAGATCACGCTTTCCAGGAAAGTCCTGGTCTGGCTCATTGTGCAAGTCCCGTTCAATCAGATGGACATGCCAATCTGCCCTTCCAAATCTCAGATTGCCGGTTTAACAGGGCACCCAGACCAGTGAGTTTTGCGCTGGGTCCCACTGCGGCGCCAGCAGAAGAGGCAGCGGGGTCTGGCTGCGTTAGCCGGCTGCTAGCATCCCGTGTCTCTCCCACACCTGGGACTTTCAACGCTCTTTGGGCATAAAAGGGACATCCGAGAATGCGGCTAGGACTCACCCTCTGTGCCTTTACCGAGAGCTGCAATCCTGAGTCACCTCTATGAGGCCATCTTGCCTCCCTCCCTTAGGATTCTTTTATATATATCACCACTTATTCAGAGACTCAGTAAATAATGCACACCTAAGGTATAGTTGGGAGACTATTTGATATGACCATTCCCTAAGCACTCAGTGGAAATTGAAGAGCTGAAATATAGTCAGAATAATAGAGTCAGGAGTCTACTTTATGTGGTCACTCGTTCTGAAACTCACTGCAGAATACACACTTTCAGAATAGTCAGAGTCCAGGTATTATGGCCACTCAATCACAGCATTACAGAATAATGCACAATTTGGGCAATAGTAAGGAGTCTACATCATATGGCTTCTAATTCAGAGCTTCAGTGCATAATCAGCACCTGTGTAGTTGTAGGGACCCTATTTCAGCATGCCCCAAATTTTGCAGCTCCGTGAATGATACATATATGTTTGATAGTCAGGAGACTCCTTGATACGGACACTCATACAGAACATCTTCCAATGCTGCACATGTGGGGAATAATTACTAGTGAATTTCATATGGTGATTCCTTTGGTGGGTCAAAAAATAACGCGCAACTGTGGAGTAAAATGGGGTCTATTAAATAAGGCCACTCTTTCAGTGTTGCAGGGAATAATATGTATATATGATAAGTCAGGAATCTCTTTCACATGGCCACTTCTTCAGGGCCTCTGTGAGTAATACTCCACTCAGAAATAGTCAAGGTTCTACTTCAAATGGCTACATATTCAGAGTTTCTGTAAGTAATGCACATCTGGGCAATACACAAGAGTCTCTTTTTTATGCCCACTTAGTCAGAGTCTCATTCAATTATACATACACGGGGAAGAGTTAAGAGTATATTTCACGGATCCAATCATTTACAGCCTCAGTGCATGATGCACACCTGGGTTATAGTCGAACATTTTTTATATCGCCACGTATTCTGTGCCTCCCTGACTCATACACACCTGGGGAATCCTCAGGATTCACTTTAATACTACCACTCATGTAGAACCTTTTAGAATAATTCACAACGGAGCAATAATCAGGTGTCTATTTCATATGGCCTCTCATTCAAAGTTTCAGTGTATAATGAACTTCTATGGAGTAATCAGGACGCTGTTTAAGATAGCTATGAATTGAGTGTTTTCCTGAATGATACATACCTCGGTTATAGGATTCTATTTCATATGAACTCTAATTCTGGGTACCGCTGAGTAATACACACGTGGGATAGTGTAAGAAGTTTATTTGTTATGGGCACTCATAGAGAACCTGTTGAATAATGCACACACATGTCGAATAATAAGAATTTTAAGTTGTAGGGCTAGTCATTCAGACAAAATGTGAATAATGCACATGTGGATAATTAGAAGTCTGTTTCATATGCCCCTCTTTCACAGCCTCCCTGAATATTAAACTTGAGATACAGTCTTGAGTCGGTTTTTCATGGCCATTCATTCAGGAATCACTGAATAACGAACATCTTTGCAATAGTCAGAAATCTTTTTCCGACCACCACTCATTGAAAGCCTCACTAATTGTACCCACCTGTGGAAAGAGTCAGGATTTACTTCTATTCCCTCATTGAGAGTCTCACTATATAATGCACACCTGTGGAATTGCCAGGAGAATTTTTCATGCGGCCTCTCATTCCGAGTGTCACTTAACAATGTGCTGTAGTCTGGAGTCCATTTCATGTAGACACATATTCAGAGCCTCAGTGAATAAGACAGACCCTTGTTATTGTAAAGATTGTAATTAATATGGACACATCGTCTGAGCCTCACTGAATAATACACACCTGGGGAATCCTCAGGATTCAATTTCATACTACCACTCATAGAACCTTATAGAATAATTCACAATGGAGCAATATCAGGTGTCTATTTCATATGGCCTCTCATTCAAAGTTTCAGTGTATAATGAACTTCTATGGAGTAATCAGGACGCTGTTTAAGATAGCCACGAATTGAGCCTTCCTGAATGATACACACCTGGTTATAGGATTCTATTTCATATGAACTCTAATTCTGGGTACGCTGAGTAATACACGTGGGATAGTGTAAAGTTTATTTGTTATGGGCACTCAGAGAACCTGTTTGAATAATGCACACACAGAATAATAATAAATTCTATGTTGTAGCTAGTCATTCAGACAAAATGAATAATACACATGTGGATTATTAGAAGTCTGTTTCATATGCCCTCTTTCAGCCTCACTGAATATTACACTTGAGATATAGTCTGAGTCTTTTTATGGCCATTCATTCAGAGAATCACTGAATAATGAACACCTGTGGATAAGAAGTCTCTTTCCGACCACCACTCATTGAAAGCCTCACTAATGTACCCACCTGTGGAAAGAGTCAGGATTTACTTCTATTCCTCATTCAGAGTCTCACTAAATAATGCACCTGTGGAATTGTCAGGAGAATTTTTCATGCGGCCTCTCATTGAGTGTCACTGAACAATGTGCTAGTCTGGAGTCTATTTCATGTAGACACATATTCAGAGCCTCAGTGAATAAGACAGACCCTTGCTATCTAAAGATTCTAATTAATATGGACACATCTTCTGAGCCTCACTGAATAATACACACCTGTAGAATAATTTGGAGTCTATTTTGATGGACATTCATTCAGAGCCTCGTGAAATGCACACCTAGTGAAGTCCATTTCATTTTTTTGTTTCATTGCATTAGAGTTTGGGGTACATGTGCAGAACGTGCAAGATAGTTGCATAGGTACACACATGTGTGCTACTTTTCTTCCTTCCTCACAGCATTTGTCAGGCTATTCAGTATTCATTCAATAGACTCCAGTGTATAGTAGACCACTTCTGTGTCCATGTGTTCTCATTTTCTCACACAGAGTGAGTGTATGCAGTATTTCTTTTTCTGTGTGTCAGTTTGAGAATGATGTTCTCCAGATTCATCCATGTCCTTACAAAGGACAAAACTCATCATTTTGATTGCTGCATAATATTCCATGGTATATGTGCCACATTTTCAGTCCAGTCTACCATCGTTCATTTGGGTTTGTTCAGCTTTCTATTGTAAACAGTGCTGCAATGAACATTCATGCATGTGTCTTTCTAGTAGAACGATTTATAGTCCTTTGATATATATACCCAGTAATGGGATTGCTGGGTCAAATGGAATTTCTATTTCTAGGTCCCTGAGGAATCACACACTGTCTTCACAATAGTTGAACTAATTTACACTCCACCAACAGTGGAGTTTCCTATTTCTCCATCCTATCAGCATCTGCTGTCTCCAGATTTTTTAATGATCGCCATTCTAACTGGCGTGAGATGGTATCACAATGTGGTTTTGATTTGCATCTCTCTAATGACCAGTGATGATGAGAACTTTTTCATATGTTTGTTGGCTTCATGTATGTCTTCTTTTGTAAAGTGTCTGTTCATATCCTTTGCCCACTTTTGAATGGGCTTGTTTGATTTTCCTGTAAATCTGTTTGAGTTCTTTGTAAATTCTGGATATCAGCCTTTTGTCAAATGTGTAAACTGCAAAGATTTTTTCCTATTCTGATGGTTGCCGATTCACTCTAGTGACTGTTTCTTTTGCCGTGCAGAAGCTGTAGAGTTTGGTTACTTTCCATTTGTCTATTTTGGCTTTTGTTGCCAATGCTTTTGGTGTTTTGTTCATGAAGTTTTTGCCTACTCCAATGTCCTGAATGGTTTTGCCTAGATTTTCTTCTAGGGTTTTTATGGTGTCAGGTCTTACGTTTAAGTCTTTAATCCATCTGGAGTTAATTTTAGTGTAAGGTGTCAGGAAGGGGTCCAGTTTCTGCTTTCCGCACATGGCTAGCCAGTTTTCCCAACACCATTTATTAAATAGGGTATCCTTTCCCCATTGCTTGTTTTTGTCTGGATTATCAAAGATAATATGGTTTTAGATATGTTGTGTTGCCTCCCATGCTTCTGTTCTGTTCCATTGGTCTATATCTCTCTTTTGGTACCAGTACCATGCTGTTGTGATTATTGTAGTTTTGTAGTATAGTTTGAAGTCTGGTAGTGTGATGTCTCCCGCTGTGTTCCTTTTGCTTAGAATTGACTTGGCTATGCGGGCTCTTTTTTGGTTCCATATGAAATTCAGGGTGGCTTTTTCAAGTTCTGTGACGAAATTCAATGGTAGTTTGATGGAGATAGCATTGATTTTGTAAATTACTTTGTGCAGTATAGCCATTATCACGATACTCATTTTTTCTAACGACGAACATGGAATGTTTCTCCATCTGTTTGTGTCCTCTCTTATTTCGTTGAGGAGTTGTTTGCAGTTTTCTTTAAAGAGGTCCCTTACATTCCTTTTGAGTTGTATTTTTAGGTATTTTATTTTCTTTGTAGCAATTATGAATGGCAGTTCGTTCTTGATTTGGTTCTCTTTAAGTCTGTTATTGGTGTATAGGAAAACTTGTGATTTTGCACATTGATTTTATATCTGAGACACTGAAGTTGCTTATCAGTTGGAGAGCTTTTGGCTGAGGTGATGGTCTTCTAGGTGTACTATCATGTAGTCTGCAAAAAAGACTTGGCTTCCACCTTTCCTATTTGAACTTTATTTCTTTTCTTGATTGTGGAGAACTTCCAGTACTATATTTGAATAGGAGATGAGAGAGGCATCTTGTCTAGTGCCCATTTCATAGAATTTCAGTTTGCCCATTCAGTATGATATTGCTGTTGGTTTGTTGTAAATAGCTTTTATTACTGAGATATGTTCCATCAATACCAGTTTATGAGGTTTTTAGCATAAAGGGCTGTTGAATTTTATGCCTCTGTGTCAATTGAGATAATCATGTGGTTTTTTTGCTTCTCTTATGTGAATTACATTTATAGACTTTGATATGAACCAGCCTTGCATCCAGGATGAATCTGATCATGATGGATAAGTTTTTAATGTGCTGTTACAATCGGTTTGCCAATATTTTATTGAGATTTTGCATCTATGTTCATCATGGTTATTGGCCTGAGTTCTTTTTGTTGAGTCTCTGTCAGGTTTTGGTATCAGGATGTTGTCTCATAAAATGATTTGGGAAGATCCTCTTTTGGATTTTTGGAATAGTTTCAGAAGGAATGGTACCAGATCCTCTTTGTGTGTCTCAGAGTTCAGCTGTGAAATCTGACCTGGGCTTTTTGTGTGGTAGGCTCTTAATTGCTGCCTCAACTCAGACCTTGTTATTGGTCATTCATAGTTGGCTTCCTCCTGGTTTAGGCTTGGGAGACACAGGCGTCAGAATTTATCCATTTCTTCCTGATTACTAGTATATGTGCATAGTTCTTTGTAGTATTCTGTGATGATCTTTGAATTTCTGGAATCTGTGTGATTTTTATCGTTTTATTGCATCTATTTGGTTGTTCTCTCTTTTTTTTTATCAGTCTGGGTAGTGGTCTGTCTATTTTGTTGATCTTTTCAAAAACCAGCTTTTAGTTTTAGTGATTTTTTGAAGGGTCTTGTCTCTATTTCCTTCAGTTCTGCTCTGATCTTGGTTTTCTTGTCTTGATAGGTTTTGAGCTTTTTGATCTTCACTCTAGCTCTTTCAATTTGACGATAGGTGTCAATTTTGGATCTCTCCACTCTTCTCATCTGGGCACTTATTTTATATTTTCCTCTACAGACTGCTTTAAATGTGTCCCAGAGATTCTGGTACGTTGTGTCTTCATTTCATTGGTTTCAAAGAACTTATTTCTGCCTTCATTTCATTGTTTATCCAATCAACATTCAAGAGCCAGTTGTTCAGTTTCCATGAAGCTGTCTTGAGTTATTTTCTGAATTCTGAGTTCCAACTTGATTGCACTATGGTCTGAGAGCTCTTTTTATGATTTCAGTTGATTTGCTGAGTGCTACCCAATGATGTGGTTAATTTTGGAGTAGGTGTGATGTGCTGAGAAGAATGTATATTCTGTGGATTTGGGGTGGAGAGTTCTGTAAATGTCTATCAGGTTTGCTTGCTTCAGGTCTGAGTTCAAGTCCTGAATATCCTTGTTAATTTTCTGTCTGGTTGATCTCTCTGATATTGACAGTGGAGTGTTAAAGTCTCCCACTATTATTGTGTGGGAGTCTAAGTCTCTTTGTAAGACATTAAGAACTTGTCATATATATCTGGGTGCTCCTACATTGGGTCCGTACCTATTTAGAATATTTAGCTCTTCTTGTTGTATCAATCCTTTTATCATTACGTAATGACCTTTTTTGTCCCTTTTGATCTTTGTTGCTTTAAAGTCTATTTTATCAGAGATGAGAATTGCAACTCCTGCTTTTTTTTTTTTTGCTCGCCATTTGATTGGTAAATCTTCCTCCATCCTTTTATTTTGAGACTTTTCTGTATCTTTGCGTGTGAGGTGTGTTTTCCGGATACAGCACACTGATGGGTTTTGGGTTTTTATCCAATTTGCCAGTCTGTGTCTTTTGAATGGTGCATTTAGTTCATTTACCTTTAGGGTTAATATTGTTATGTGTGAATTTGATACTGCCATTTTAATGCTAGCTGGCTGTTTTTCCCATTGGTTCATGTAGATTCTTCATTTTGTTGATGGTCTTTAGTATTTTGTATGCTTTTAGGATGGCTGGTACTGGTTGTTTCTTTTTATGTGTAGTGCCTCTTTCAGGAGCTCTTGTAAAGCAGGCCTAGTGCTGACAAAATCTTTGAGTACTTGCTTGTTCGTGAAGGATTTTATTTTTCCTTCACTTATGAAGCTCATTTTGGCTGGATATGAAATTCTGGGTTGAAAGTTATTTTCTTTAAGGATGTTGAATATTGGCCCCCACTCTCTTCTGGCTTGTAGAGTCTCTGCCGAGAGATCTGCTGTGAGTCTGATGGGCTTCCCTTTGTGGGTGACCCGACCTTTCTCTCTGGCTGCCCTTAGTATTTTCTCCTTCATTTCAACCCTGGTGAATCTGACGATTATGTGCCTTGGGGTTGCTCTTCTTGCGGAGTATCTTTGTGGTGTTCTCTGTATTTCCTGGAGTTGAGTATTGACCTGTCTTGCTAGGTTGGGAAAATTTTTCTGGATAATATTCTGAAGAGTGTTTTCCAGCTTGGATTCATTCTCTTCATCACATTCTGGTACACCTATCAAACGTAGGTTGGGTCTCTTCACATAGTCCCACATTTCTTGGAGATTTTGTTCATTCCTTTTTGTGCTTTTTTTTTTTAATCTTGGTTTCTCGTTTTATTTCATTGAGTTGATCTTCAACTTCTGATATTCTTTCTTCTGCTTGGTCAATTCGGCTGTTGAAACTTGTGCATGCTTCGTGAAGTTCTCGTGTTGTGTTTTTCAGCTACTTCAGTTTTTTCATTTTCCTCTGTATGTTGTCCATTCTTGTTATCAATTCCTCCAATCTTTTTTCAAATCTTTTTTCAAGGTTCTTAGTTTCTTTGCACTGGTTTAGTACATGTTCTTTTAGCTCACTGATGTTTCTCATTATCCACTTTCTGAAGTCTGATTTCGTCATTTTGTCACACTCATTCTGCATACAGCTTTGTTCCCTTGCTGGTGAAGAGTTTTTGTCCTGTTTTGGAGGAGATATGTTTTGGTTTCGGGTGTTTTTCTTCTTTTTGCACTGGTTTCTTCCCATCTTTATGGATTTATCCACCTGTCCTCTTTGTAGTTGCTGATTTTTCAATTGGTTCTGTGTGTGGACTCTGAGATTGTTGATGATGAAGTATTTCTGTTACTTAGTTTTCCTTCTAATGGTCTTGCCCCTCAGCTGTATGAGTTCTGAGGTCCCCTCCAGGCCCTGCTTGTCTGAGGTAAACCTGTAGCAGCTGCGGAACAGTGAGGGATGATACCAGTTTCTTCTTCTTCTGTCTTTGTTCCAGAATGATGCCCGCCAAATGTCAGTCTAATTAGTTCTTTATTGGGGTGACTCTTTGGATATTCTGGGGTCAGGCAACTCCTTGAGGAGACGGTCTTTGCTTTATAGGAGCTCCGGTGCTGAGCTGTGAGCTCTGTTGTTCATTCAGCGTTGTTGGGAGGTTGTTTATGTCTGCTGCAATAGAACTCATAAAACACCACCCTTGTCCCCCCTCTTAGATGCTCTGTCTCATGGAGTTGGGGCTTTCTTTATGAGTATCTGTTGCAGTTTCCTGCCCCACTAGGAGGCAGTCTATTCACTATTTCCTGCTCTGGACTGCTAGCCTGGGTCTGCCCTGTTGCTGCTGGGCTCCCTTCTGCTGTGAGCACTCCCCTCCTCAACTCTATGGAGCAGGTTGCATCGGCAAGAGCAGGCTGTGTCAGCCCTGGGCGGTACTTAGTAGGGCAGATTGCATCACTAATGGTGGCCTCCCTCACCGGGCTGCACCGTCCTAGATGCCAGCAAAACTCTCAGCGCACCTCCAGTCGCTGCCCTGCTTGTCCCCATGACAGTGGGAACCTGCGCCTGATCACCCAGCTCCCTGCCTCAGAGTCCGTCCTCTCTCTCTCTCTCTCTTTCTTTCAGCAAGCTGAAATGTCGACTCTCTCACTGGCACCCCAGTAGCCTGCCGATAGTGCACTGGGATCCGTGCACAGCTCACTGCTGACTGCACTGCAGCTCAGATCATGCTCCCCAGGAAACTCCTGGTCTGTCTCATTGTCCAAGTCCCATTAAATCAGTTGGACATGCCAATCTGCCCTTCCAAATCTCAGATTGCCGGTTTAACAGGGCACCCAGACCAGTGAGTTCTGTGCAGGGTCCCGCTGTTGCACCCGGCAAAGTGGCCACATGAGCCAGCTGCAGTAGCAGGCTGTACTAGCGTCCCATGTCTCTCCCACACCTGGGACTTTCAACGCTCTGTGGGCAAAAGGTCCATCTGAGGTGTCACTGAATAATGGACTCACTGGAGTCTGCACTGAGTCACTTTCAGAGCCTTTGAATAAGACAGAGTCCCAGATTCTAATTAATATGGACACATCTTCTGAGCCTCACTGAATAATACACTCCTGTAGAATAATTTGGAGTCTATTTTCGATGGACATTCATTCAGAGAATCGGTGAATAATGCACACCCCTTGGGCATCCAGAAGTCCATTTCATTTGTACACTCATCCATAGCCTCAGTTTATAATATGCACATTTGGATTAGTTGGGGTTCCATTTCATATCACCACGAACTCGTAACCTCAGTGAATAATGCACATATGTAACATACTCTGCAGTCTGTTTCATATAGCCACTCATTCATAGATTCATTTGGAAAATAAAATTATTTAAGATAGACAGAATCTCATTTCATATGATCACACAAGAAGAGCCTCACTGAGTAATACACACCTGGGAAAATGTGAGAAGTCTACTATATATAGCCTCTCATTTACAGCCTCATTGAATAATGAACACGTGTGGAGTAGCCACTAATCTATTTTATATGGACAAAAAATCAAAACCTCAGTGAGCAATACACAAGTAGGGAATAGTCACTAGTCTATTCCATATGCCCAAATATTCAAAGTCAGAGTCAATAATTCACTCCTGTGAACTAGTCAGGAAACAATTTCATATAAACCAAGTTTTAGAGCTTCAGTGAATAATATGTTTCTGGGAAATACTCAGGACGCTGTTTCATATGGGGTCTATTTCAAAGCTTCATTGAATAAGGAACACCTGTATCGTAGTCAGAATTTTCTTTTAACAACCACATCTTCAGAGCCTAACTGAATAACATACACCTTGGGAAAAGTCAGGATTGTATTTCGTATAGCCACTCATTTAGAACCGAATGTAAAAACGCACACCTGTGGAGTATTCAGAAGTCTCTATTTTATGGACATTCATTCAGAGCGTCACAGAATAATACAGACCTATGGAAATGTCAGGAGTGTATTTCACATGGCCACTTATTCAGAACCACAGTGAAGGATCATATACATCTGGAAAATACTCAAGATTCTTTTATATATGGCCACTTATTCAGAGACTCAGTGAATAATGCACACCTGGGGTATAGTCTGGAGACTATTTGATATGACCATTCCCTAAGCACTCAGTGGAAAATGGAGAGCTGAAATATAGTCAGGATGATAGAGTCAGGAGTCTACTTTATGTGGTCACTCGTTCAGAAACTCACTGAAGAATACACACCTTAAAAATAGTCAGAGTCCAGGTGTTATGGCCACTCAATCACAGCATTACCAAATAATGCACATTTGGGCAATAGTAAAAAGTCTATATCATATTGCTTCTAATTCAGAGCTTCAGTGCATAATCAGCAGCTGTGTAGTAGACAGGACCCTTTCTCAGCTAGCCACAAGTTAAGCAGCTCCGTGAATGATACATATATGTGTGATAGTCAGGAGAATCTTTGATATGGACACTCATAGAGAACGTCTTCAAATACTGCACATGTGGGGAATCATCACTAGTGTATTTCATATGGTGATTCCTTTGGAGGGTCAAACAATAACACGCAACTTTGGAGTAAAATGGGGTCTATTACATAAGGCCACTCTTTCAGTGTTGCAGGGAATAATATGTATATCTGATAAGTCAGGAATCTCTTTCACATGGCCACTCGTTCAGGGCCTCTGTGAATAATACTCCCTCAGAAATAGTCAAGGTTCTACTTCAAATGGCTACACATTCAGAGTCTCTGTAAGTAATGCACACCTGGGCAATACACAAGAGTCTCTTTTTATGCCCACTTAGTCAGAGTCTCATTCAATTATACACACTCGGGGAAGAGTTAAGAGTATACCTCACGGAACCAATCATTTAGAGCCTCAGTGAATAATGCACACCAGGGTTATAGTCGAGCATTTTTTATATGGCCACTCATTCTGTGCCTCCTGAATGATACACACCTGGGGAATCCTCAGGATTCAATTTCATACTACCACTCATTTAGAACCTTATAGAATAATTCACAATGGAGCAATAGTCAGGTGTCTATTTCATATGGCCTCTCATTCAAAGTTTCAGTGTATAATGAACTTCTATGGAGTAATCAGGACGCTGTTTAAGATAGCCACGAATTGAGTGCCTTCCTGAATGATACGCACCTGACTTATAGGATTTTATTTTGTATAAACTCTAATTCTGGGTACCGCTGAGTAATACACACGTGGGATAGTGTAAGGAGTTTATTTGTTATGGCACTCATAGAGAACCTGTTTGAATAATGCACACATGGCAAATAATAAGAATTCTATGTTGTACGGCTAGTCATTCAGACAAAAAGTGAATAACGCACATGTGGATTATTAGAAGTCTGTTTCATATGCCCCTCTTTCACAGCCTCACTGAATATTACACACTTGAGATACAGTCCGGAGTCTATTTTTTATGGCCATTCATTCAGAGAATCACTGAATAATGAACACCTGTGGAATAGTCAGAAGTCTCCTTTCGACCGCCACTCATTGAAAGCTTCACTAACATTACCCACCTGTGGAAAGCGTCAGGATTTACTTCTATTCCGTCAGTCAGAGTCTTACTAAATAATGCACATCTGTGGAATTGTCAGGAGAATTTTTTATGTGGCCTCTCATTCCTAGTGTCACTGACAATGTGCTGTAGTCTGGAGTCTATTTCATGGAGACACATATTCAGAGCCTCAGTGAATAAGACAGACCCTTGCTATCGTAAAGATTCTAATTAATATGGACATATCTTCTGAGCCTCACTGAATAATACACACCTGTAGAATAATTTGGAGTCTATTCTTGATGGTCATTCATTCATAGGATAATGCACACCCCTGGGATAGCCAGAAGTCCATTTCATTTGTACACTCATACATAGCCTCAGTTTATAATATGCACGTGTGGATTTGTTAGGGTTCTATTTCATATACCCACGGACTCATAAACTCAGTGAATAATGCACATATGTAACGTACTCAGCAGTCTGTTTCATATAGCCACTCATTCAGAGATTCATTGGATAATAAAATTATTTAAGATAGACAGAATCCCGTTTTATATGGTCACACAAGAAGAGCCTCACTGAGTAACACACACCTGGGAAAATGTGAGGAGTCTACTATATATAGCCTCTCTTTTACAGCCTCAGGGAATAATGCACACGTGTGGAGTAGGCACTAATCTATTTTATATGGCCACAAAATCAAATCCTGAGTGAGCAATACACAATTTGGGAATAGTCACTTGTCTATTCCATATGCCCAAATATTCAAATCAGAGTCAATAATTCACTACTGTGGACTAGTCAGGAAACAATTTTATATGGACAAAGTTAAAGAGCTTTAGTGAATAATATATAACTGGAAAATAGTCAGGACACTATTTTATATGGCGTGTATTTCAGAGCTTCTTTGAATAAGGAACACCTGTATCGCAGTCAGAATTTTCTTTTAATAGCCACATCTTCAGAGCCTAACTGAATAACATACACCTTGGGAAAAGTCAGGATTCTATTTTGTATAGCCACTCATTAAGAGCCGAATGTAAAACGCATGCCTGTGGAGTATTCAGGAGTCCTACTTTATGAACACTCTTTCAGAGTGTCACAGAATAATACAGACATATGGAATAGTCAGGAGTGTATTTCACATGGTCACTTATTCAGAACCGCAATGAAGGATAATATACATCTGGAAAATACTCAGGATTCTTTTATATATGACCACTTATTCAGAGACTCAGTGAATAATGCACACCTGGGGTATAGTCTGGAGACTATTTGATATGACCGTTCCTAAGCACTCAGTGGAAAATGGGGAGCTGAAATATTGTCAGGATGATAGAGTCAGTAGTCTGCTTTATGTGGTCACTCGTTCAGAAACTCACTGAATAGTAAACACTTTAAGAATAGTCAGAGTCCAGGTATTATGGCCACTCAATCACAGCATTACCGAATAATGGACAATTGGGCAATAGTAAGGAGTCTATATTATATGGCTTCTAATTCAGAGCTTCAGTGCATAATCAGCAGCTGTGTAGTAGTCAGGACCCTATTTCAGCTTGCCCCAAATTAAGCAGCTCCGTGAATGATACATATATGTGGTACTCAGGAGACTCTGATATGAACACTCATACAGAACCTCTTCCAATATTACACATGTGAGGAGTAATCACTAGTGTATTTCATATGGTGATTCCTTTGTAGGGTCAAACAATAATGCACAACTGTGGAGAAAAATTAGGTCTATTACATTAGGCCACTTTTTTTGCAGAGAATAATATGTATATCTGATAAGTCAGGAATCTCTTCACATGGCCACTCGTTCATGGCCTCTGTGAATAATACTTCCTTCAGAAATAGTCAAGTTTCTACTTCAAATGGCTACACATTCAGAGTCTCTGTTTGTAATGTACACCTGGACAATACACATGAGTCTCTTTTTATTCCCACTTAATCAGAGTCTCATTCAATTATACAGATCCTGGGAAGAGTTAAGAGTATACCTCAGGGAACCAATCATTTAGAGCCTCAATTAATAATGCACACAATTGTCATAGTCCATCATTTTTTATATGGCCACTCATTCTGTGCCTCCCTGAATGATACCCACCTGGGGATTCCTCAGGATTAAATTTTATACTACCACTCTTTAAGAACCTCATAGAATAATTCATAATGGGGCAATAGTCAGGTGTCTATTTTATATGGCCTCTCATTCAAAATTTCCGTGTTTAATGAACTTCTATGGAGTAATCAGTACTCTGTTTAAGATAGCCAAGTATTGAGTTCATTCCTGAATGATACACACCTGGGTTATAAGATTCTATTTCATATGATCTGTAATTCTATGTACCGCTGAGTAATTCATATGTGGGATGGCTTAAGGAGTTTATTTGTTATGGGCGCTCAAAGAGAACTTGTTTGAATAATGCACACATATGGCAAATTATAATGATTCTATGTGGACCACAGGAGGACTGGCAAGATGGCGTCGTAGAAGCGACTCAGGATTGCAGCTCTCACTGCAGGCGCTGAGGGTGAGTTTTAGCTTCTTTCTCGGATGGAGCTTTTTTTGCCCACAGAGCGTTGAAAATCCCAGGTGTGAAAAAGACACGGGACACTAGTACAGCCGTGTACTGCAGCTGGCTCCCGTGGCCACTTTGGCCAGCACCACAGCGAGACCTGGCACAGAACTCACCAGTCTGGGTGCCCTATTAAACAGGCAATCTGAGATTTGGAAGGGCAGATTGGCATGTCCATCAGATTGAATGGGACTTGGACCATGAGCAAGACCAGGAGATTCCTGGAAAGCATGATCTGAGCTGGTGCAGTGGGCAGCAGCAAGGGAGATTGCAGGGATCCCAGTGCCCTATCGGCAGTTAACTGGGGCGCCAGTGAGACAGTCGACCTTTCAGCTTGGGGAGAGGAAGAGAGAGAGCGAGAGGACGGACTCTGAGGCAGGAAGATGAGTGATCGGGCTCGGCGGGTTCCACCCTGATGGGGAAAAGCAGGGCGGCGATTGGAGGCACTCAGGGCTGAGAGTTTTTGTGCTGGATCTAGGACGATGCTGCCCGCTGAGGGAGGTTAGTCGGCCACTGCAGACGCAATCTGCCCCTACTGAAGAACCGCCCAGGGCTGACACAGCCTGCCGTTGCCAAGGCAACCTGCCATAACAGAGAGACTCCGCCAGGAGGGGGAGCGCTCCACAGCAGAACGGAGCCCAGCAGCAACAGGGCGGACCCGCCCTAGCAGAGCAGAGCCCTGACAGGCAAATAGTAAATAGACTGCCTCCTAATGGGGCAGGACATTGCAACAGATAACTCATAAAGAAAGCCCCAACTCCCTGAGACAGAGCATCTAAGGGGGGAGAAAAGGGGTTGTGTTTTATGAGTTCTGTTGCAGCAGACATAAACAACCTCCCAACAACCCTGAATGAACAACGGAGCTCACAGCTCAGCACTGGAGCTCTTATAAAGCACAGCCCATCTCCTCAAGCAGCTTCCTGACCCCTGTATATCCAAAGAGTCACCCTAAAAAAAAGACTAATCAGACTGACATTTGGCGGGCATCATTCTGGAACAAAGACAGCAGAAGAAGAAACTGGTATCGTCCCTCACGGTACCACAGCTGATACAGGTATACCCCAGATGAGCAGGGCCTGGAGTGGACCTCAGCACTCATACAGCAGAGGGGCTAGACCATTAGAAGGAAAACCAAGTAAAACAAATACTTCATCATCAACAATCTCAGCGCCAACACAGAGACCCAATTGAAAAATCAGCAACTACTAAGGCGACAGGTAAATAAATCAATAAAGATGTGAAGAAATCAACGCAGAAAAGAGGAAAACACCCGAAACCAAAACATCTCACCTCCAAAAGAGTACCAAAACTCCTCACCAGCAAGGGAGCAAAGCTGAACAAAGAATGAGTGTGACAAAATGACGGAATCAGACTTCAGAAAGTGGATAATGAGAAACTTCAGTGAGCTAAGAGAACACGTTCTAAACCAGTGCAAAGAAACCAAGAACCTTGAAAAAAAATTTGAAAAAAGATTCGAGGAATTGATAACAAGAATGGACAACTTAGAGAGGAATACGAATGAATTGAAAAAGCAACAAAGATCAAAAGGGACAAAGAAGGTCATTACATAATGGTAAAAGGATCGATACAACAAGGAGAGCTAACGATTCTAAAAATATATGGACCAAATGCAAGAGCACCCAGATACATAAGAAAAGTTCTTAATGACTTACAAAGAGACTTACACACCCACAAAATAATAGTGGGAGACTTTAACACTGCACTCTCAATATCAGACAGTTCAACCAGACAAAAAATTAACAAGGATATCCAAGACTTGAACTCAGACCTGGAGCAAGCAAACCTGATAGACATTTACAGAACTCTCCACCCCAAATCCACAGAATATACATTTTTCTCAGCAACACATCACACCTACTCCAAAATGGACCACATAATTGTAAGTAAAGCACTCCACAGCAAATGCAAAACAACTGAAATCATAACAAACACTCTCTCAGACCATAGTGCAATCAAGTTGGAACTCAGAATTCAGAAAATAACTCAGAACCGCACAGCTTCATGGAAACTGAACAACTGGCTCTTGAAAGTTGATTGGATAGAAAATGAAATAAAAACTCTAGACGAAAATCTAGGCAAAACCATTCAGGACATAGGAGTAGGCAAGGACTTCATGACCAAAACACAAAAAGCATTGGCAAAAAAAGCCAAAATAGACAAATTGAACCTAATCAAACTCCACAGCTTCTGCACAGCAAAAGAAACAATCACTAGAGTGAATCGGCAACCATCAGAAAGAGAAAAAATCTTTGCAGTTTTCCCATCTGACAAAGGGCTGATATCAAGAATTTTCAAAGAACTCAAACAGATTTACAGGAAAAAAAACAAACAAGCCCATTCAAAAATGGGCAAAGGTTATGAACAGACACTTTACAAAAGAAGACATACATGAGGCCAACAAACATATAAAAAAAATGCTCATCAGCACTGGTCATTAGAGAGATGCAAATCAAAACCACATTGAGATACCATCTAACGCCAGTTAGAATTGTGATCATTAAAAAATCTGGAGATGGCAGATGCTGGAGAGGATGTGGAGAAATAGGAAGACTCTTACACTGTTGGTGACAGTGTAAATTAGTTCAACCACTGTGGAAGACAGTGTGGCGATTCCTCAAGGATGTAGAAATAGAAATTCCATTTGACCCAGCAATTCCATTACTGGGTATATATCCAAAGGACTATCATTCGTTCTACTATAAGGACACATGGACACGAATGTTCATTGCAGCACTGTTTAAAATAGCAAAGAACTGGAATCAACCCAAATGACCAACGATGATAGACTGGACTTTGAAAATGTGGCACATATACAAGCATGGAATATTATGCAGCAATCGAAAATGATGAGTATGTGTCCTTTGTAAGGAAATGGATGAATCTGGAGAATATCATTCTCAGCAAACTGAAACAAGAACAGAAAAAAAAATACAGCATATACTCACTCATAAGTGGGTGAGAGAAATGAGAACACATAGACACAGAGAGGTGGTCGACTACAAACTGGGGTCAATTGGGGGGAATGGGAAAGGGACAGCGGGGGGGGCCTGGAGAGGGATAGCCTGGGGATGAATGCCAAGTGTGGGTGAAAAGGAGGAATGCAGCAAAACACTGCCATGTGTGTACCTATGCAACTATCTTGCATGTTGTGCACATATACCCCATAATCTATAATGCAATAAAAATAAAAAAATATTAATTAAAAAAATAAAGATTCTTCCTTAAAGAGGTCAGTTACATTTCTAGTGAGTTGTATTCCTAGGTATTCTATTTTCTTTGTAGCAATTGTGAATGGCAGTTCGTTCTTGATTTGGTTCTCTTTAAGTCTGTTATTGGTGTATAGGAATGCTTGTGAAATTTGAACATTGATTTTATATCCTGAGACTTTGCTGAAGTTGCTTATCAGTTGCAGGAGCTTTTGGCTGAGGTGATGGGGTCTTCTAGGTATACTATTATGTCGTCTGCAAATAGAGACAATTTGGCTTCCACCTTTCCTATTTGAATACCCTTTATTTCTTTTTCTTGCCTGATTGCTCTGGCTAGAACTTCCAGTACTATGTTGAATAGAAGTGGTGAGAGAGGGCATCCTTGTCTAGTGCCGGATTTCAAAGGGAATGCTTCCAGTTTTTGCCCATTAAGTATGATATTAACTGTTGGTTTGTCATAAGTAGCTTTTATTACTTTGAGATATGTTCCATCAATACCGAGTTTATTGAGGGTTTTTAGCAAAAAGGGCTGTTGAATTTTGTCAAATGCCTTCTCTGCATCAATTGAGATAATCATGTGGTTTTTGTTTTTGCTTCTGTTTATGTGGTGAATTACATTTATAGACTTGCGTATGTTGAACCAGCCTTGCATCTCCGGGATGAATACTACTTGATCATGATGGATAAGTTTTTTAATGTGCTGTTGCAATCGGTTTGCCAGTATTTTATTGAAGATTTTTGCATCTATGTTCATCATGGATATTGGCCTGAAATTTTCTTTTCTTGTTGAGTCTCTGCCAGGTTTTGGTATCAGGATGATGTTGTTCTCATAAAATGATAACTGGTCAACGAAATAAGATTGGACACAAACAGATGGAGAAACATTCCATGTTCATGGCTAGGAAGAATCAATATCGTGAAAATGGCTATACTGCCCAAAGTAATTTACACAATCAATGCTATCCCCATCAAACTACCATTGAATTTCTTCACAGAACTGGAAAAAACCACCATGAATTTCATATGGAACCAAAAAAGAGCCCGCATAGCCAAGTCAATAATAAGCAAAAGAACACAGCGGGAGGCATCACGCTACCAGACTTCAAACTATCCTACAAGGCTACAGTAATCAAAACAGCATGGTACTGGTACCAAAACAGAGATATAGACCAATGGAACAGAACAGAGGCATCGGAGCCAAAACAACACATCTACAACCATATTATCTTTGATAAACCAGACAAAAACAGGTAATGGGGAAAGGATTTTCTATTTAATAAATGGTGTTGGGAAAACTGGCTAGACATTTGCAGAAAGCAGAAACTGGACCCCTTTCTGACACCTTACACTAAAATTAACTCCAGATGGATTAAAGACTTAAACGTAAGACCTGACACCATAAAAACCCTAGAAGAAAATCTAGGCAAAACCACTCAGGACATAAGAGTAGGCAAAAACTTCATGAACAAAACACCAAAAGCATTGGCAACAAAAGCCAAAATAGACAAATGGGACCTAATCAAACTCCACAGCTTCTGCACGGCAAAAGAAACAGTCACTAGAGTGAATCGGCAACCATCAGAATGGGAAAAAATCTTCGCAGTTTACACATCTGACAAAGGGCTGATATCCAGAATTTACAAAGAACTCAAACAGATTTACAGGAAATAAAACAAACAAGCCCATTCAAAATGGGCAAAGGATATGAACAGAAACTTTACAAAAGAAGACATACATGAGGCCAACAAACATATGAAAAAGTGCTCATCGTCATTGGTCATTAGAGACATGCAAATCAAAACCACATTGAGATACCATCTCACGCCAGTTAGAATGGTGATCATTAAAAAATCTGGAGACAACAGATGCTGGAGAGGATGTGGAGAAATAGGAACACTCTTACACTGTTGGTGGGAGTGTAAATTAGTTCAACCGTTGTGGAAGACAGTGTGGCAATTCCTCAGGGACCTAGAAATAGAAATTCCATTTGACCCAGCAATCCCATTACTGGGTATCTATCCAAAGGACTATAAATCGTTCTACTATAAGGACACATGCACACGAATGTTCATTGCAGCACTGTTTACAATAGCAAAGACCTGGAACCAACCCAAATGCCCAACGATGATAGACTGGACTGGGAAAATGTGGCACATATACACCATGGAATATTATGCAGCAATCAAAAATGATGAGTTTGTGTCCTTTGTAGGGACATGGATGAATCTGGAGAACATCATTCTCAGCAAACTGACACAAGAACAGAAAAAGTAATACCGCATATGCTCACTCATAGGTGGGTGAGAAAAATGAGAACACATGGACACAGAGAGGCCGTCTACTATGCACTGGAAACTGTTGGGGGAATGGGGGAGGAACAGCAGGGGGAGCTGGGGGTGATAGCCTGGGGATGAATACCAAGTGTGCGTGAAGGGGAGGAAAACAGCAAAGCACACTGCCATGTGTGTACCAATGCAACTATCTTGCTCGTTCTGCACATGTACCCCCAAACCTATAATGCAATAAAAATTTAAAAAGAAAAAAAAATAAAGAAAGATTCTATGTTGAACGGCTAGTCATTCAGACAAAATGTAAATAACGCACACGTAGATTATTAGAAGTCTGTTTCATATGCCCCTTTTTCACAGCCTCACTTAATATTACACACTTGACATATAGTCTGCAGTCTGTTCTTTATGGACATTCATTCAGAGAATCACTGAATAATGAACACCTGTGTAATAGTCAGAAGTCTATTTCCGACCGCCACTCATTGAAAGCCTCACGAAATGTACCCACCTGTGGAAAGAGTCAGGATTTACTTCTATTCCCTCATTCAGAGTCTCACTAAATAATGCACACCTGTGGAATTGTCAGGAGAATTTTTCATGCCGCCTCTCATTCCGAGTGTCACTGAACAATGTGCGGTAGTCTGGAGTCTATTTCATGTAGACATATATTCACAGCCTCCGTTAATAAGACCGACCATTGCTATCGTAAAGATTCTAATTAATATGGTCACATCTTCTGAGCCTTACTGAATAATACACACCTGTAGAATAATTTGGAATCTATTTTCGATGGACATTCATTCAGAGCCTCGGTGAAGAATGCACACTCCTGGGGTAGCCAGAAGTCCATTTCATTTGTACACTCATCCATAGCCTCAGTTTATAATATACACGTGTGGATTACTTGGGGTTCCATGTCATATAGCCATGGACTTGTAACCTGAGTGAATAATGCATATGTGTAACGTACTCAGCAGTCTGTTTCATATAGCCACTCATTCAGAGATTCATTGTATAATAAAATTATTTAAGATAGACAGAATCCCGTTTCATATGGTCACACAAGAAGAGCCTCACTGAGTAATACACACCTGGGAAAATGTGAGGAGTCTACTATATATAGCCTCTCATTTACAGCCTTAGGGAATAATGCACACGTGTGGAGTAGGCTCTAATCTATTTTATATTACCACAAAATCAAACCCTGTGTGAGCAATACACAAGTTGGGAATAGTCACTATTCTATTCCATATGCCCAAATATTCAAAGTCAAAGTCAATAATTCACTCCTGTGGAGTAATCAGGAAACAATTTTATATGGACAATATTTTAGAGCTTCAGTGAATAATATATACCTGGAAAATACTCAGGACGCTATTTCATATTGCATCTATTTCAGAGCTTCAGTGAATAAGGAACACCTGTATCGTAGTCAGAATTTTCTTTTAATAGCCACATCTTCAGACCCTAACTGAATAACATACACCTTGGGAAAAGTCAGGATTCTATTGTGTATAGCCACTTATTTAGAGCCGAATGTAAAAACGCACACCTTTGGAGTATTCAGGAGTGTCTATTTTATGGACACTCATTCAGAGCGTCACAGAATAATACAGACCTATCGAAAATCAGGAGTGTATTTCACATGGCCACTTATTCAGAACCGCAGTGAAGGATCATATATATCTGGAAGATGCTCAGGATTCTTTTATATATGGCCACTTATTCAGAGACTCAGTGAATAATGCACTCCTGGGGTATAGTCTGGAGACTATTTGATATGACTGTTCCCTAATCACTCATTGAAAATTGCGGAGCTAAAATATAGTCAGGATAATAGAGTCAGGAATCTACTTTATATGGTCATTCGTTCAGAAACTCACTGAAGAATACACACCTTAAGAATAGTCAGAGTCCAGGTATTATGTCCACTCCATCACAGCATTACCGAATAATGCACAATTTGGGCAATAGTAAGGAGTCTATTTTATATGGCTTCTAATTCAGAGCTTCAGTGCATAATCAGCAGCTCTGTGTAGTTGTCAGGACCCAATTTCAGCATGCCCCAAATTAAGCAGCTCCTTGAATGATACATATATGAGTGATAGTCAGGAGACCCTTTGATATGGACACTCATACAGAACCTCTTCAAATACTGCACATGTGGGAAAAAATCACTAGTGTATTTCATATGGTGATTTGTTTTGGAGGGTCAAACAATAACGCGCAACTGTGGAGTAAAAATGTGTCTATTACATAAGGTCACTCTTTCAGTGTTGCAGGGAATAATATGTATATCTGATAAGTAAGGAATCTCTGTCACATGGTCACTAGTTCAGGGCCTCTGTGAGTAATACTCCACTCAGAAATAGTCAAGGTTCTACTTCAAATGGCTACACATTCAGAGTCTGTGTAAGTAATGCACACCTTGGCAATACACAAGGGTCTCTTTTTTATGCTTAGTCAGAGTCTCATACAATTACACACACCCAGGGAAGATTTAAGAGTATAGCTCAGGGATGCAATCATTTAGAGCCTCAGTGAATGATGCACACCGGGGTTATAGTCGAGCATTTTTGTATGGCCACTCATTCTGTGCCTCCCTAAATGATACACATCTGGGGAATTTTGAGGATTCAATTTCATACTACCACTCATCTAGAACCATTTAGAATAATTCTCAACGGAGCAATAGTCTGGTGTCTATTTCATATGGCCTCTCATTCAAAGTTTCAGTGCATAATGAACTACTATGGAGTAATCAGGTGTCTCTTGAAGATATCTACGAATTGAGTGTTTTCCTGAATGATAGACACCTGGGTTATAGGATTCTATTTCATATAAACTCTAATTCTGGGTACCGCTGAGTAATACACACGTGCGATGTAAGGAGTTTATTTGTCAGGAGAACTCATAGAGAACCTGTTTGAATAATGCACACACATAGAAAATAATAAGGTTTCTATGTTGTATTGCTAGTCATTTAGACAAAATGTGAATAATGCACATGTGGATAATTAGAAGTCTGTTTCATATGCAACACTTTTACAGCCTCACTGAATATTACACACTTGAGATATAGTCTGGAGTCGGTTCTCTATGGCCATTCATTCAGAGAAACACTGAATAAGGAACACCTGTGAAATAGTCAGAAGTCTCAATCCGACCACCACTCATTGAAAGCCTCACTAAATGTACTCACCTGTGTAAAGAGTCAGGATGTACTTCTATTCCCTCATTGAGAGTCTCACTAAATAATGCACACCTGTGGAATTTTCATGAGAATTTTTCATGCGGCCTCTCATTCCGAGTGTCACTGAACAATGTGCTGTAGTTTGGAGTCTATTTCATGTAGACACATATTCAGAGCTTCAGTGAATAAGAAAGACTGTTGCTATATTAAAGATTCTAATTTATATGGACACATCTACTGAGCCTCACTGAATAATACACACCTAAAAAATAATTTAAAGTCCAGTTTCGATGGACATTCATTCAGAGCCTTGGTGAAGAATTCACACCCCTGGAGTAGCCAGAAGTCCATTTCATTTGTACACTCATCCATAGCTTCAGTTTATAATATGCACGTGTGGATTAGTTGGTGTTCCATATCCTATAGCCACGGACTCGTAACCTCAGTGAATAATACACATATGAATCGTACTCAGCAGTCTGTTTCATATATACACTCATTCAGAAATTCATTAGATAATAAAATTATTTAAGATAGACAGAATCCCGATTAACATGGGCTCACAAGAAGAGCCTCACTGAGTAATACACACCTGGGAAAATGTGAGGAGTCTATTACATATAGCCTCTCATTTACAGCCTCAGGGAATAATGCACACGTGTGGAGTAGGCACTAATCTATTTTATATGGCCACAAAATCAAACCCTGAGTGAGCAATAAACAAGTGTGGAATAGTCACTAGTCTATTCCATATGCCCAAACATTCAAAGTCGGAGTCAATAATTCACTCCTGTGGACTAGTCAGGAAACAATTTCATATGGACAAAGTTTTAGATCTTCAGTGAATAATATATACCTGGAAAATACTCAGGACGCTATTTCATATGACGTCTATTTAAGATCTTCATTGAATAAGAAACACCTGTATCATATTCAGAATTTTCTTTTAACAGCCACACCTTCAGAGCCTCAATGAATAACATACACCTTGGAAAAAGTCAGGATTCTATTTCGTATAGCTACTCATTTAGAGCCGAATGTAAAAATGCACGCCTGTGGAGTATTCAGGAGTCTCTACTTTATGGACACTCATCCAGAGCGTCAAAATATAATACAGACCTATTGAAAAGTCAGCATTGTATTTCACATGGCCACTTATTCAGAACCGCAGTGAAGGATCATATACATCTGGAAAATACTCAGGATTCTTTTATATATGGCCACTTACTCAGATACTCTGTAAATAAAGCACACCTGGGGTAGAGTCTGGAGACTATTTGATATGACCCTTCCCTAAGCACTCAGTGGAAAATGGAGAGCTAAAATATAGTCAGGATGATAGAGTCAGAAGTCTAACTTATGTGGTCACTCGTTCAGAAACTCACTAAAGAATGCACTCCTTAAGAATAGTCAGAGTCCAGGTATTATGACCACTCAATCACAGCATTGACAAATAATGCACAATTGGGCAATAGTAGAGTTTATATCATATGGCTTCTAATTCAGAGCTTCAGTGCATAATCAGCAGCTCTGTAGTAGTCAGGACCCTATTGCAGCTTCCCCCAAATATAGCAGCTCTGTGAATGGCACATAAATATATGTGTGATAGTCAAGGGACCCTTTGATATGGACACTCATACAGAAACTCTTCGAATACGGCACATGTGGGGAATAATCACTAGTGTATGTCATATGGTGATTCCTTTGTAGGGTCAAAAAATAATGCGCAACTGTGGAGTGAAATGGGGTCTGTTACATAAGGCCACACTTTCAGTGTTGCAGGGAATAATATCTATATCTGATAAGTCAGGAATCTCTTTCAAATGGCCACTCGTTCAGTGCTTCTGTGAATAATACTCCCATCAGAAATAGTCAAGGTTCTACTTCAAATGGCTACACATTCAGAGTCTCTGAAAGTACTGCACACCTGAGCAATACACAAGGGTCTCTTTTTTATGCCCACTTAGTCTGAGTCTCATTCAATTATACACACACGAGGAAGAGTTAAGAGTATATCTCACGAAACCAATCATTTAGAGCCTAAGTGAATGATGCACACCAGGTTTATAGTCGAGCATTTTTTATATCGCCACTCATTCTTTGCCTCCCTGTATGATACACACCTGGGGAATCCTCAGGATTCAGTTTCATACTACCACTCATGTAGAACCTTATAGAATAATTCACAATGGAGCAATAGTCAGGTGTCTATTTCATATGGCCTCTCATTCAAAGTTTCAGTGTATAATGAACTTCTATGGAGTAATCAGGAGCTGTTTAAGATAGCTACGAATTGAGTGCCTTCCTGAATGATACACACCTGGGTTATAGGATTCTATTTCATATGAACTCTAATTCTGGGTACCGCTGAGTAATACACACGTGGGATAGTGTAAGGAGTTTATTTGTTATGGGCACTCATAGAGAACCTGTTTGAATAATGCACACGGGAATAATAATAAGGATTCTATGTTGTACAGTCATTCAGACAAAAAGTGAATAACGCACATGTGGATTATTAGAAGTCTGTTTCATATGCCCTCTTTTTACAGCCTCACTGAATATTACACACTTGAGATATAGTCTGGAGTCGGTTCTCTATGGCCATTCATTCAGAGAAACACTGAATAAGGAACACCTGTGGAATAGTCAGAAGTCTCATTCCGACCACCACTCATTGAAAGCCTCACTAAATGTACTCACCTGTGTAAAGAGTCAGGATGTACTTCTATTCCCTCATTGAGAGTCTCACTAAATAATGCACACCTGTGGAATTGTCATGAGAATTTTTCATGCGGCCTGTTATTCCGAGTGTCACTGAACAATGTGCTGTAGTTTGGAGTCTATTTCATGTAGACAGATATTCAGAGCTTCAGTGAATAAGAAAGACTGTTGCTATAATAAAGATTCTAATTTATATGGACACATCTACTGAGACTCACTGAATAATACACACCTATAGAATAATTTAAAGTCTAGTTTCAATGGACATTCATTCAGTGCCTTGGTGAAGAATGCACACCCCTGGAGTAGCCAGAAGTCCATTTCATTTCTACACTCATCCATAGCCTCAGTTTATAATATGCACGTGTGGATTAGTTGCTGTTTCATATTATATAGCCACGGACTCGTAACCTGAGTGAATAATACACATATGTATCGTACTCAGCAGTCTGTTTCACACATACACTCATTCAGAAATTCATTAGATAATAAAATTATTTAAGATAGACAGAATCCCGATTAACATGGTCACACAAGAAGAGCCTCACTGAGTAATACACACCTGGGAAAATGTGAGGAGTCTACTATATATAGCCTCTCATTTACAGCCTCAGGGAATAATGCACACGTGTGGAGTAGGCACTAATCTATTTTATATGGCCACAAAATCAAACCCTGAGTGAGCAATACATAAGTTGGAGATAGTCACTATTCTATTCCATATGCCCAAATATTCAAAGTCGGAGTCAATAATTCACTCCTGTGGACTAGTCAGGAAACAATTTCATATGGACAAAGTTTTAGAGCTTCAGTGAATAATATATACCTGGGAAATACTCAGGATGCTATTTCATATGATGTCTATTTAAGATCTTCATTGAATAAGAAACACCTGTATCATATTCAGAATTTTCTTTTAACAGCCACATCTTCAGAGCCTCACTGAATAACATACACCTTGAAAAAAGTCAGGATTCTATTTCGTATAGCCACTCATTTAGAGCCGAATGTAAAAACGCACGCCTGTGGAGTATTCAGGAGTCTCTAATTTATGGACACTCATCCAGAGCATCAAAAAATAATACAGACCTATTGAAAAGTCAGCATTGTATTTCACATGGCCACTTATTCAGAACCGCAGTGAAGGATCATATACATCTGGAAAATACTCAGGATTCTTTTATATATGGCCACTTACTCAGATACTCTGTAAATAAAGCACACCTGGGGTAGAGTCTGGAGACTATTTGATATGACCGTTCCCTAAGCACTCAGTGGAAAATGGAGAGCTAAAATATAGTCAGGATGATAGAGTCAGGGTCTAATTTATGTGGTCACTCGTTCAGAAACTCACTGAAGAATGCACTCCTTAAGAATAGTCAGAGTCCAGGTATTATGGCCACTCAATCACAGCATAACCGAATAATGCACAATTGGGCAATTGTAAGGAGTTTATATCATATGGCTTCTAATTCAGAGCTTCAGTGCATAATCAGCAGCTCTGTAGTAGTCAGTACCCTATTGCAGCTTGCCCCAAATGTAGCAGCTCTGTGAATGGCACATAAATATATGTGTGATAGTCAAGAGACTCTTGGATATGGACACTCATACATGAACTTTTCGAATATGGCACATGTGGAGAATAATCACTAGTGTATTTCATATGGTGATTCCTTTGTAGGGTCAAAAAATAATGCGCAACTGTGGAGTAAAATGGGGTCTGTTACATAAGGCCACACTTTCAGTGTTGCAGTGAATAATATCTATATCTGATGTCAGGAATCTTTCACATGGCCACTCGTTCAGAGCTTCTGTGAATAATACTCCCATCAGAAATAGTCAAGGTTCTACTTCAAATGGCTACACATTCAGAGTCTCTGTAAGTAATGCACACCTGTGCAATACACAAGAGTCTTTTTTTATGCCCAGTTAGTCAGAGTCTCATTCAATTATACACACACGGGAAGATTTAAGAGAATACCTCACGGAACCAATCATTTAGAGCCTCAGTGTATAATGTACACCGGGGTTATAGTCGAGCATTTTTTATATGGCCACTCATTAGGTGCCTCCTGAATGATACACACCTGGGAAATCCTCAGGATTCAATTTCATACTACCACTAATTTAGAACCTTATAGAATAATTCACAATGGAGCAATAGTCAGGTGTCTATTTCATATGGCCTCTCATTCAAAGTTTCAGTGTATAATGAACTTCTATGGAGTAATCAGGACACTGTTTAAGATAGCCACGAATTGAGTGCCTTCCTGAATGATACACACATGGGTTATAGGATTCTATTTCATATGAACTCTAATTCTAGGTACCGCTGAGTAATACACACGTGGGATAGTGTAAGGAGTTTATTTGTTATGGGCACTCATAGAGAACCTGTTTGAATAATGCACACATGGCGAATAATAAGGATTCTATGTTGTATGGCTAGTCATTCAGACAAAAAGTGAATAACGCACATGTGGATTATTAGAAGTCTGTTTCATATGCCCTCTTTTACAGCCTCACTGAATATTACACACTTGAGATATAGTCTGGAGTCTGTTCTTTATGGCCATTCATTCAGAGAATCACTGAATAATGAACACTTGTGGAATAGTCAGAAGTCTCTTTCCGACCGCCACTCATTGAAAGCCTCACTAAATGTACCCACCTGTGGAAAGAGTCAGGATTTACTTCTATTCCTCATTCAGAGTCTCACTAAATAATGCACACCTGTGGAATTGTCAGGAGAATTTTCATATGGCCTCTCATTCCAGTGTCACTGAACAATGTGCTGTAGTCTGGAGTCTATTTCATGTAGACACATATTCAGAGCCTCAGTGAATAAGACAGACCCTTGCTATCGTAAAGATTCTAATTAATATGGACACATCTTCTGAGCCTCACTGAATAATACACACCTGTAGAATAATTTGGAGTCTATTTTCAATGGACATTCATTCAGAGCCTCAGTGAATAATGCACACCCGTGTTGCTGGAAGTCCATTTTATTTGTACACTCATCCATAGCCTCAGTTTATGATATGCACCTGTGGATTAGTGGGTTCTATTTCATATGACGGACTCACAGCCTCAGTGAATAATGCACATATGTAACGTACTAGCAGTCTATTTCATATAGCCACTCATTCAGAGATTCACTGATAATAAAATTATTTAAGATAGTCAGAATCCTTTTCATATGGTCACATGAAAGAGCCTCACTGAGTAATGCACACCTGTGGGAAAATGTCAGGAGTCTACAATATATAGCCTCATTTACAGCCTCAGGAAATAATGCACACTGTGGAAGTAGGCACAATATTTTATATGGCCACAACATCAAACCCTGTGTCACTGAATACAAGTTGATAGTCTAGTCTATTCCAGATGCACATAATCAGAGTCAGTGAATAGACAGACCACTGCTGTGGAAAGATTCTACAATTATATGGACAAAGTTTTAGAGCTTCAGTGAATAATATATACCTGTAGAATAATTTGAGTCTATTTCATATGGACATTTATTTCAGAGTTTCAGAAGAATGCACACCTGTAGCCAGAAGTCCATTTCTTTGTAATAGTCATCCATCAGAGCCTCAACTTATAACATACACCTGTGGGATTGTCAGGAGTCATTTCATAGCCACCACTTACCTCAGTGA
>CM038400.1:142109511-142166237 GCA_021498475.1 Saguinus midas | reverse complement strand
GATTCTCCAAACGAATCACCATATGAAACAGACTTTTGATTATTCCCCACATATGCAGTATGAGAAAAGGTTCTGTATGAGTGTCTATATCAAATAGTCTCCTGACTCTGACACATATGTGTATCATTCACGGAGCTGCTTAATTTGGGGCTACCTTAAATAGGGTCCTGACTAATCCACAACTCTTTATTACACACTGAAGCTCTGAATGAGAGGCCATATGAAATGGACTCCTAACTATTGACCCTTTGTGCATTATCCCGTAATGCTGTGATTCAGTGGCCATATGATGACTTTAACTCTTACTATACCAAAGGTGTGTATTCTTCAGTGAGATTCTGAACGAGTGACCACATAACATAAACTTCTGACTTTATCATCTTGACTATTTTTCTGTTCTGCATTGTCCGCTGAGTCGCTGGTTGTAGGGTCATATCAATTAGTCTTTAAACTATTCCTTATGTGTGCATTATTCAGTGAGTCTCTGAATAAGTGGCTATATATAATATAATCCTGTGTATTTTCCAGATATATATGATTCTTCACTGAGGTTCTGAATAAGTGGCTATGTAAAATACACTCCTGACGTTTCCATAGGTCTGTATAATTCTGTGAAGCTCTGAATGAGTGGCCATAAAATAGAGACTCCTGGAGTAGCCAGGAGTGTATTTCACACAGCCACTCATTCAGAGCCTCAGTGAATAATACACACCTGTGGAATAGTCAGAATTTTATTTCATATGGCCACTGACTCATAGCCTCAGTGAATAATGCACAAATGTACAGTACTCAGCAGTCTATTTCATATAGCCACTCATTCAGATATTCACTGAATACAAAATATTTGGGATAGAAAGCATCCTGTTTCATATGATCACACAAAAGAGCCTGAATGAGTAATACACACCAAGAGTTAGCAGTCTTCTTTTTTTGTATTTAATAAGTTGTTAATTTATTTAATGTAATTTCAAATTATGAGCTCAGTGTACAATAAAATCACATGTTGATTTTATTTAGTAACACTGCTCTTTAGCTCCATATCAAGTAAAGCTTGATAACATTTATATGATGTTTAACAACAGAAAAACCTTTTAAGAACAAATATCTGAATGTCAAGTTTTCTACAAAGGATTTGACACCTTAGGGAACATCTGCCTGAAACATAAGCTCATGTAAATGCCTGTAAAGGCCTGTATAGCATATGTCAGCCAGCATCCTGGAAACCTCTTTGCCTGGGGCTGTCAACAGCTGGTCTCCTGGAGAGAAGGCGGTAGGCAGGTTCTGGGAGTCCAGCACGAGCAGCAAGCAGCAGAGTAGTCCATGATAAGCATCCTCATTCTGCAATGGTTCCACAATTTTTTTTTATTTTTTAATTTTTATTGCATTATAGGTTTTGGGGTACATGCAGAACGTGCAAGATAGTATGTACACATGGCAGTGTTTTGCTGCCTTCTCCCTTCACCCACACTTGGCATTCATCCCCAGCACCCACCTGCTGTCCCTCCCCATTCCCCAATGGACCCCAGTGTATAGTAGACCGCCTCTGTGTCCATGTGTTCTCATTTTTCACCCACCTATGAGTATGCGGTATTACTTTTCTGTTCTTGTGTCAGTTTGCTGAGAATGATGTTCTCCAGATTCATCCATGTCCTTACAAAGGACAAAACTCATCATTTTTGATTGCTGCATAATATTCCATGGTGTATATGTGCCACCCCAGTCCAGTCTATCATCGTTGGGCATTTGGGTTGGTTCCAGTCTTTGCTATTGTAAACAGTGCTGCAATGAACATTCATGTGTCCTTATAGTAGAATTTATAGTCCTTGATATATACCAGTAATGGGATTGCTGGGTCAAATGGAATTTCTATTTCTAGGTCCCTGAGGAATCGCCACACTGTCTTCCACAATGGTTGAACTAATTTACACTCACCAACAGTGTAAGAGTGTTCCTATTTCCACATCCTCGCCAGCATCTGCTGTCTCCAGATTTTTAATGATCGCCATTCTAACTGGCGGAGATGGTATCTCAATGTGGTTTTGATCATCTCTAATGACCAGTGATGATGAGCACTTTTCATGTTTGTTGGCCTCATGTATGTCTTCTTTGTAAAGTGTCTGTTCATATCCTTTGCCCATTTTGAATGGGCTTGTTTGTTTTTTTTGTAAAATCTGTTTGAGTTCTTTGTAAATTCTGGATATCAGCCTTTGTCAGATGTAAACTGCAAAGTTTTTCCCATTCTGATGGTTGCCGATTCACTCTAGTGACTGTTTCCTTTGCCATGCAGAAGCTGTGGAGTTTGATTACGTCCCATTTGTCTATTTTGGCTTTTGTTGCCAATGCTTTTGCTGTTTTGTTCATGAAGTCCTTGCCTACTCCTATGTCCTGAACGGTTTTGCCTAGATTTTCTTCTAGGGTTTTTATCGTGTCAGGTCTTACGTTTAAGTCTTTAATCCATCTGGAGATAATTTTAGTGTAAGGTGTCAGGAAGTGGTCCAGTTTCTGCTTTCTGCACATGGCTAGCCAGTTTTCACAACACCATTTATTAAATAGGGAATCCTTTCCCCATTGCTGGTTTTTATCTGGTTTATCAAAGATAATATGGTTGTAGATATGTTGTCTTGCCTCCAATGCTTCTGTTCTGTTCCATTGGTCTATATCTCTGTTTTGGTACCACTACCATGCTGTTCTGATCACTGTAGCCTTGTAGTATAGTTTGAAGTCTGGTAGTGTGATGCCTCCCGCTGTGTTCTTCTTGCTTAGATTTGACTTGGCTATGCGGGCTCTTTTTTGGTTCCATATAAAATTCATGGTGGTTTTTTCCAGTTCTGTGAGGAAATTCAGTGGTAGTTTGATTTGGATAGCATTGACTGTGTAAATTACTTTGGGCAGTATAGCCATTTTCAAGATATTGATTATTCCTAACCACGAACATGGAATGTTTCTCCATCTGTTTGTGTCCTCTCTTATTTCGTTGAGCAGTGGTTTGTAGTTTTCCTTAAAGAGGTCCCTTACGTTCCTTGTGAGTTGTTTTTCTAGGTATTTTATTTTCTTTGTAGCAATTGTGAATGGCAGTTTGTTCTTGATTTGTTTCTCTTTAAGTCTGTTATTGGTGTATAGAAATGCTTGTGATTTTTGAACATTGATTTTATATCCTGAGACTTTGCTGAAGTTGCTTATCAGTGGCAGGAGCTTTTGGGCTGAGGTGATGGGGTCTTCTAGGTATACTATCATGTCATCTGCAAATAGAGACAATTTGGCTTCCACCTTTCCTATTTGAATTCCCTTTATTTCTTTTTCTTGCCTGATTGCTCTGGCTAGAATTTCCAGTACTATGTTGAATAGGAGTGGTGAGAGAGGGCATCCTTGTCTAGTGCTAGATTTCAAAGGAATGCTTCCAGATTTTGCCCATTCAGTATGATATTGGCTGTTGGTTTGTCAAATAGCTTTTATTACTTTGAGATATGTTCCATCAATACCAAGTTTATTGAGGGTTTTAGCATAAAGGGCTGTTGAATTTTGTCAAATGCCTTCAAGGCCAATTGAGATAATCATGTGGTTTTGTTTTTGCTTCTGTTTATGTGGTGAATTACATTTATAGACTTGCATATGTTGAACCAGCCTTGCATCCCTGGATGAATCCTACTTGATCATGATGGATAAGTTTTTAATGTGCTGTTGCAATCGGTTTGCCAGTATTTTATTGAAGATTTTGCATCTATGTTCATCATGGATATTGGCCTGAAGTTTTCTTTTCTTGTTGAGTCTCTGCCAGGTTTTGGTATCAGGATGATGTTGGTCTCATAAAATGATTTGGGAAGGGTTCCCTCTTTTGGATTATTTGGAATAGTTTCAGAAGGAATGGTACCAGATCCTCTTTGTGTGTCTGGTAGAATTCAGCTGTGAACCCATCTGGACCTGGGCTTTTTGTGTGGTAGGCTCTTAATTGCTGCCTCAACTTCAGACCTTGTTATTGGCCTATTTATAGTTTCGGCTTCCTCCTTGTTTAGGCTTGGGGGGACACAGGGGTCAAGGAATTTATCCATTTCTTCCTGGTTTACTAGTTTATGTGCATAGAGTTGTTTGTAGTATTCTCTGATGATGGTTTGAATTTCTGTGGAATCTGTGGTGATTTCCTTTATCGTTTTTATTGCATCTATTTGGTTGTTCTCTTTTCTTTTTTATCAGTCTGGCTAGTGGTCTGTCTATTTTGTTGATCTTTTCAAAAACCAGCTCTTAGATTTATTGATTTTTGAAGGGTTTTCTTGTCTCTATCTCCTTCAGTTCTTCACTGATCTTAGTTATTTCTTGTCTTTGGCTAGGTTTTGAGCTTTTTGATCTTGCTCCTCTAGCTCTTTCAATTTTGATGATAGGGTGTCAATTTTGGATCTCTCCACTCTTCTCATGTGGGCACTTATTGCTATATATTTTCCTCTACAGACTGCTTTAAATGTGTCCCAGAGATTCTGGTACGTTGTGTCTTCATTCTCGTTGGTTTCAAAGAACTTCTTTATTTCTGCCTTCATTTCATTGTTTATCAATCAACATTCAAGAGCCAGTTGTTCAGTTTCCATGAAGCTGTGCGGTTCTGAGTTATTTTCTGAATTCTGAGTTCCAACTTGATTGCACTATGGTCTGAGAGACTGTTTGTTATGATTTCAGTTGTTTTGCATTTGCTGAGGTGCTTTACTTCCAATTATGTGGTCAATTTTGGAGTAGGTGTGATGTGGTGCTGAGAAGAATGTATATTCTGTGGATTTGGGGTGGAGAGTTCTGTAAATGTCTATCAGGTTTGCTTGTTCCAGGTCTGAGTTCAAGTCCTGGATATCCTTGTTAATTTTCTGTCTGGTTGATCTGTCTGCTATTGACAGTGGAGTGTTAAAGTCTCCCACTATTATTGTGTGGGAGTCTAAGTCTCTTTGTAAGTCATTAAGAACTTGCCTTATATATCTGGGTGCTCCTACATTGGGTCCATATATATTTAGAATCGTTAGCTCTTCTTGTTGTATCGATCCTTTTACCATTATGTAATGACCTTCTTTGTCCCTTTTGATCTTTGTTGCTTTAAAGTCTATTTTATCAGAGATGAGAATTGCAACTCCTGCTTTTTTTGCTCTCCATTTGCTTGGTAAATCTTCCTCCATCCTTTTATTTTGAGCCTTTGTGTATCTTTGCGTGTGAGGTGGGTTTCCTGGATACAGCACACCGATGGGTTTTGGTTTTTTATCCAATTTGCCAGTCTGTGTCTTTTGATTGGTGCATTTAGCCCATTTACATTTAGGGTTAATATTGTTATGTGTGAATTTGATACTGCCATTTTGATGCTAGCTGGCTGTTTTGCCCATTGGTTCATGTACATTCTTCATTTTGTTGATGGTCTTTAGCATTTGGTATGCTTTTAGGATGGCTGGAACTGGTTGTTTCTTTCTATGTGTAGTGCCTCTTTCAGGAGCTCTTGTAAAGCAGGCCTAGTGGTGACAAAATCTCTGAGTACTTGCTTGTTCATGAAGGATTTTATTTTTCCTTCACTTATGAAGCTCAGTTTGGCTGGATATGAAATTCTGGGTTGAAAGTTCTTTCTTTAAGGATGTTGAATATTGGCCCCACTCTCTTCTGGCTTGTAGAGTCTCTGCCGAGAGATCTGCTGTGAGTCTGATGGGCTTCCTTTGTGGGTGACCTGACCTTTCTCTCTGGCTGCCCTTAGTATTTTCTCCTTCATTTCAACCCTGGTGAATCTGACGATTATGTGCCTTGGGGTTGCTCTTCTTGGAGTATCTTTGTGGTGTTCTCTGTATTTCCTGGAGTTGAGTATTGACCTGTCTTGCTAGGTTGGGGAAATTTTCCTGGATAATATCCTGAAGAGTGTTTTCCAGCTTGATTCATTCTCTTCATCACATTCTGGTACACCTATCAAACGTAGGTTGGGTCTCTTCACATAGTCCCACATTTCTTGGAGATTTTGTTCATTCCTTTTGTGCTTTTTTCTTTAATCTTGGTTTCTCATTTTATTTCATTGAGTTGATCTTCAACTTCTGATATTCTTTTCTGCTTGGTCAATTCGCTGTTGAAACTTGTGCATGCTTCAAGTTCTCATGTTGTGTTTTTCAGCTCCTTCAATTCATTCATATTCCTCTCTAAGTTGTCCATTCTTGTTATCATTTCCTCGAATCTTTTTCAAATCTTTTTCAAGGTTCTTAGTTTCTTTGCACTGATTTAGAACATGTTCTTTAGCTCACTGAAGTTTCTCATTATCCACTTTCTGAAGTCTGATTCCGTCATTTCGTCACATTCATTCTCTGTCCAGCTTTGTTCCCTTGCTGGTGAGGAGTTTTGGTCCTTTTTGGAGGTGAGGTGTTTTGGTTTCGGTGTTTTCCTCCTTTTGCGCTGGTTTCTTCCCATCTTTATGGATTTATCCGCCTGTCGCCTTAGTAGTTGCTGATTTTTCAATTGGGTCTCTGTGTGGACGCTGAGATTGTTGATGATGAAGTATTTCTGTTACTTAGTTTTCCTCTAATGGTCTAGCCCTCTGCTGTATGAGTGCTGAGGTCCACCCAGGCCCTGCTTGTCTGGGGTATACCTGTAGCAGCTGCAGAACAGTGAGGGATGATACCAGTTTCTTCTTCTGCTGTCTTTGTTCCAGAATGATGCCAGCCAAATGTCAGTCTGATTAGTCCTTTTTGGGGTGACTCTTGATATACAGGGTCAGGAGCTGCTTGAGGAGACGGTCTGTGCTTTATAGGCACTCCAGTGCTGAGCTGTGAGCTTTGTTGTTCATTCAGCATTGTTGGGAGGTTGTTTATGTCTGCTGCAATAGAACTCATAAAACACCACCTTTTCCCCTTAGATGCTCTGTCTCAGGAGTTGGGGCTTTTATGAGTATCTGTTGCACTGTCCTGCCCCACTAGGAGGCAGTCTATTCACTATTTGCTGCTGGGGCTCTGACCCGCTAGCGCGGGTCTGCCCTGTTGCTGCTGGGCTCCCTTCTGCTGTGGAGTGCTCCACCCTCCTGGCAAAGTCTCTCTGTTATGGCAGGTTGCCTCAGCAACAGCAGGCTGCATCAGCCCTGGGTGGTATTTCAGTAGGGGTGGATTGCGTCAGTAATGGTGGACGCCCATCCCTCACCAGGCTGCACTGTCCTAGATGCCAGCAGGAAAACTCTCAGCCCCAAGCACCTACAGTCGCTGCCCTGCTTGTCCCCGTGAGGGTGGGACCCGCTGAGCCCGATCACCCAGCTCCCTGCCTCAGAGTCTGTACTCTCTCTCTCTCTCTTCCTCTCCACAAGCTGAAAGGTTGACTCTCTCACTGGCGCCCCAGTAGCCTGCTAATAGGGCACTGGGATCTGTGCAATCTCCCATGCTGCTGTCCACTGCACCGGCTCAGATCATGCTTCCCAGGAAACTCCTGGTCTGGCTCATTGTCCAAGTCCCGTTCAATCAGATGGACATGCCAATCTGTTCTTGCAAATCTCAGATTGCCGGTTTAACAGGGCACCCAGACGTGCCAGCTGAAGCGCTGCGGTGCCAGCTGCCAGCCGCTGTACTAGCCCCATGTCTCTCCCACACCTGGGACTTTCAATGCTCTGTGGGCAAAAAAGGTCCATCCAAGAATGCGGCTAGGACTCACTCTTTGCGCCTTCACTGAGAGCTGCAATCCTGAGTCGCTTCTACGACCCCATCTTGAGAGTCCCCCCGGGTTCCACAATTCTTAAACAGCAGTCTGCAAACTCCATAAACAAGGGTTCTTGCATGCAGGCTCTCATGAGCTTTGCTTTGTCTTCCCCCTGATCGAGACTGACCATCAACTGAGTAAGGTGTGGATTGAGCAGTAAGCTTCTTAATGTTGCCAATTCCCCTAAATTTTTTAAGTTCTGTAAAGAAACTCTGTCTTCTTCCTCATCACTATTGAGAAAATCAGCTATATCGTCATTATCATCTTTGTTTTCCACAGGCTTTATAGTTTTGGTAGAAAGAGCTGATACTGTTTTTTTAACATGACGAGTTTCAGGGTTGCACTGTTCTTTGTGTTTTCAGAAGCAAGCCACCGAGCAGTAGGGCACGTGGCAAGCTGGGCAGCGGTATTTGGGCTTCTCCAAGCAAATCACGCACACAACGCTGCCACAATTGAGCGACGCCATGGTCTCAGGAAAGGAGCACAGTTTTCTTTATATAGCCACTCATTTACAGCCTCAGTGAATAATGCACACGTGGAAAGATTTTTCAAGATGGCGTCATATAAACAACTCAGGATTGCAGCTCTCAGTGAAGGTGCAGAGGGTGAGTCCTAGCCGCATTCTCAGATGGACCTTTGTTGCCTACAGAAAAGTTAAAGTTCCAGGTGTAGGAGAGATACGGGACGCCAGTGCAGCTGGTGTTTTGTCTCTCGTGACCGGTTCGGCCAGCACCACAGCGCAGCAGCACCCGGCACAAAACTCAATGGTCTGGGTGCCATTGAGTTAAACAGGCAATCTGAGATTTGGAAGGGCAGATTGACATGTCCGTCTGATTAAATGGGACTTGGACAATGAGCCAGATCAGGAGATTCCCAGAAAGCGTGATTTGAGCCAGTGCACTGGGCAGCGGTATGGGAGATCACACGGATCCCAGTGTCCTATCAGCAGGCTACTGGGGCGCCAGTGAGAGTCAACCGTTCAAACTGGGGAGAAAAAGAGAGAGAGAGAGGACGGACTCTGAGGCAGAGAGACAGGTGATCTGGCTTGGCGGGTCCCACCCTCACAGGGACAAGCAGGGTGGTGATTGGAGGCACTCAGTGTTGACAGTTTTGCTGCGGCCACAGCTGAATCTAAAACGGTGCAGCCCAGTGGGGGAGGGGCGTCCGCTACTACTGATGCAATTCACCCCTACTGAAGTACCGCTCAGTGCTGATGAAGCCTGCTTTTTCCGAGGCAACCCGCCATAACAGAGAGACTCCACCAGCATGGCAGAGTGCACCACAGCAGAACGGAGCCCCACAGCAGCAGGGCTGACCCATGCTAGCAGGGTGGAGCCTCGGCATGCAAATAGTGAATAGACTACCTCCTAGCTGGGTAGGACAGTGCAAAAGATACTCATAAAGAAATCCCCAACACCCTGAGACAGAGTATCTAAGGGGGAAAAAAGGGGGGGTTATAAGTTCTGCTGCAGAAGATCAAAACACAGGTTCTCAACAACCCGAAATAAACAACGAAGATCACAGCTCAGGACTGCAGCTCCTATAAAGCACAGACCGTCTCCTCAAGCAGTTCCCTGACCCCTGTATATCCAAAGAATCACCTCAAAAAAAGACTAAAAAGACTGACATTTGTCAGGCATCATTCTAAGACAAAGATAGCAGAAAAAACTGGTAGCATCCCTCACTGTTCTACAGCTGCTACAGGTGTACCCCAGACAAGCAGGGCCTGGAGTGGACCTCAGCACTCGTACAGCAGAGGGGCTAGACCATTAGAAGGAAAACTGAGTAAAAGAAACACTTTATTATGAACAATCTGGGCGTCCACTCAGAGACCTAATTGAAAAATCAGCAACTACTAAGACGACAGGAAGATAAATCCACAAAGATGGGAAAAATCCAGCGCACAAGGAGGAAAACACCCAAAACCAAAACACCTCACCTCCTACAAAAAACCAAACTCCTCAACAGCAAGGGAACAAAGCTGGACAGAGAATGAGTGTGACAAAATGGTGGAATTAGACTTCAGAAAGTGGATAATGAGAAACATCAGTGAGCTAAAAGAACATGTTCTAAATGAATGCAAAAAAATGAAAAACCTTGAAAAAGATTTGAAAAAAGATTCGAGGAAATGATAACAAGAATGGACAACTTAGAGAGGAATATGAATGAATTGAAGAAGCTAAAAAACACAACACAAAAACTTCATAAAGCATGCAAAAGTTTCAATAGCCTAATTGACCAAGCAGAAGAAAGAATATCAGAATTCGAAGATCAACTCAATAAAATGAAGCGAGAAACCAAGATTAGACAAAAAAGCACAAAAAGAAATGAAAAAAATGTCAAACAAATGTGGAACTATGTAAAGAGACCCAACCTACATTGGATAAGTGTACCAGAATGTGATAAAGAGAATGAATCCAAGCTCAAAAATACTCTTCAGGATATTAACCAGGAAAATTTTCCAAACCTAGCAAGGCACGTCAATACTCAACCCCAGGAAATAAAGAGAACACCACAAAGGTATTCCACAAGAAGAGCAACCCAAAGGCACATAATCATCAGATTCACCAGAAATAAATGAAAAAGAAAACACTAAGAGCAGCCAGAGAGAAAGGCAGGGTCACCCACAAAAGAAAGCCCATCAGACTCACAGCAGATCTCTAGGCAGAGACTATACAAGCCAGCAGAGAGTAGGGGCAATAACTCAACATCCTAAAAGAAAAGAACTTTAAAACCAGAATTTCATATCCAGCCAAATTGAGCTTTACAAGTGAAAGAAAAATAAAATCCTTCACGAACAAGCAAGTACTCAGAGATTTTGTCACCACTAGGCCTGCTTTACAAGAGCTGCTGAAAGAGGCACTACACATAGAAAGAAACAACCAGTACCAGCAATCCTAAAAGTATACCAAATGCTAAAGAGGATAAACGAAATGAAGAATCTACATGAACCAATGAGCAAAACAGCCAGCTAGCATCAAAATGGAAGTATCAAATTCACACATAACAATACTATCCCTAAATGTAAATGGGCTAAATGAACCAACAAAAAGACACAGACTGGAAAATTGGATAAAAAGCAAAAACCCATCGGTGTACTGTATGCAGGAAACCCACCTCACATGCAAGGATACACAAAGGCTCAAAATAAAGGGATGGAGGAAGATTTACCAAGGAAATGGAGAGCAAAAAGAAGCAGGAGTTGCAATTATCATATCTGATAAAATAGATTTTAAAGCAACAAAGATCAAAACAGACAAAGAAGGTCATTACATAATGGTAAAAGAATCGATAAAACAAGAAGAGCTAACGATCCTAAATATATATGGACCCAATGCTGGAGCAACAAGATATATAAGACACGTTCTCAACGACTTAAAGAGAGACTTAGACTCCTACACAATAAGAGTGGAAGATTTTAACACTCCACTGTCAATACCAGACAGATCAACCAGAGAGAAAATTAACAAGGATATCCAGAACTTGAACTCAGACCTTTTGGAACAAGCAAACGTGATAGACATTTACAAAACTCTCCACCCCAAATCCACAGAATAAACATTCTTCTCAGCACGACATCACACCTACTCCAAAATTGACCACATAATTGGAAGTAAAGCACTCCTAAGCAAATGGAAAACAACGGAAATCATAACAAACAGTATCTCAGACCATAGTGCAACTGTTGGAACTCAGAATTCAGAAAATAACTCAGAACCGCACAGCTTCATGGAAACTGAACAACTGGCTCTTGAATGTTGATTGATAAACAATGAAATGAAGGCAGAAATAAAGAAGTTCTTTGAAACCAACGAGAATGAAGACACAACGTACCAGAATCTCTGGGACACATTTAAAGCAGTCTGTAGAGGAAAATATATAGCAATAAGTGCCCACATGAGAAGAGTGGAGAGATCCAAAATTGACACCCTATCGTCAAAATTGAAAGAGCTAGAGGAGCAAGATCAAAAAGCTCAAAACCTAGCCGAAGACAAGAAATAACTAAGATCAGAGCAGAACTGAAGGAGATAGAGACAAGAAAAACCTTCAAAAAATCAATAAATCTAAGAGCTGGTTTTTCAAAAAGATTAACAAAATAGACAGACCACTAGCCAGACTGATAAAAAGAAAAGAGAGAACAACCAAATAGATGCAATAAAAAACGATAATTGGGAAATCACCACAGATTCCACAGAAATTCAAACCATCATCAGAGAATACTACAAACAACTCTATGCACATAAACTAGTAAACCAGGAAGAAATGGATAAATTCCTGAACGCCTGTGTCCTCCCAAGCCTAAACCAGGAGGAAGCCGAAACTATGAATAGACCAATAACAAGGTCTGAAGTTGAGGCAGCAATTAAGAGCCTACCACACAAAAAAGCCCAGGTCCAGATGGGTTCACAGCTGAATTCTACCAGACACACAAACAGTATCTCAGACCATAGTGCAATCAAGTTGGAAATCTGAATTCTTAAAATAACTCAGAACGGCACAGCTTCAAGGAAACAGATCAACTGGCCCTTGAATGTTGATTGGATAAACAATGAAATGAAGGCAGAAATAAAGAAGTTCTTCGAGACTAATGAGAACGAAGACAAAACGTACCAGAATCTCTGGGACACATTAAAAGTAGTCTCCAGAGAAAAATTATAGCAATAAGTGCCCACATGAGAAGAGTGGAGAGATTCAAAATGGACACCCTATTACCAAAATTGAAAGAGCTAGAAGAGCAAGAGCAAAAAGCTCAAAACCTAGCGAAAGACAAGAAATAACTAAGATCAGAGCAGAACTGAAGGAGATAGAGACAAGAAAAAACCTTCAAAAAATAAATAAATCTAAGAGCTGGTTTTTTGAAAAGATTAACAAAATAGACAGACCACTAGCCAGAATGATAAAAAAGAAAAGAGAGAACAACCAAATAGATGCAATAAAAAACGATAATTGGGAAATCACCACAGATTCCACAGAAATTCAAAACATTATCAGAGAATACTACAAACAACTCTATGCACATAAACTAGTAAACCAGGAAGAAATGGATAAATTCCTGAACGCCTCTCTCCTCCCAAGCCAAAACCAGGAGAAAGCCGAAACTATGAATAGACTGATAACAAGGTCTGAATTTGAGGCAGGAATTAAGAGCCTACCACACAAAAAAAGCCCAAGTCCAGATGGATTCACAGCTGAATTCTACCAGACACACAAAGAGAATCTGGTTCCACTCCTTCTGAAACTATTCCAAATAATCCAAAAAGAGGGTACCCTCCCCAAATCATTTTATGACACCAATATCCTGATACCAAAACCTGACAGAGACTCAACAAAAAAAGAAAACGTCAGGCCAATATCCATGATGAACATAGATGCAAAAATTTTCAATAAAATACTGGCAAACCGATGGCAACAGCACATTAAAAAACTTATCCATCATGAGCAAGTACGTCTCATCCAGGGGATGCAAGGCTGGTTCAACATACTCAAGTCTATAAATGTAATTCACCACATAAACAAAAGAAAAAAAAAAACACATGATTATCTCAATTGATGCAGAGAAGGCATTTGACAAATTTCACAGCCCTTTATGCTAAAAACCCTCAATAACCTTGGTATTGATGGAACATAACTCAAAGTAATAAAAGCTATTTATGACAAACCAACAGCCAATATCATACTGAATGGGTGAAAACTGAAAGCATTCCCTTTGAAATCCGGCACTAGTCAAGGATGCCCTCTCTCACCAATCCTATTCAACATAGTACTGAAAGATCTAGCCAGAGCACTCAGGCAAGAAAAGGAAATAAAGTGTATTCCAATAGAAAAGGTGAAAGCCAAATTGTCTCTATTTACAGACGACATGATAGTATACTTAGAAGACCCCTTCACCTCAGCCCAAAAGCTCCTGCAACTGATAAGCAACTTCAGCAAAGTCTCAGGATATAAAATCGATGTTCAAAAATCACAAGCATTCCTATACACCAATAACAGACTTAAAGAGAACCAAATCAAGAACGAACTGCCATTCACAATTGCTACAAAAAAAATAAAATACCTAGGAATACAACTCACAAGAAATGTAAGGGACCTCTTTAAGGGAAACTACAAACCACTGCTGAACGAAATAAGAGAGGACACAAACAGATGGAGAAACATTCCATGTTTGTGGTTAGGAAGAATCAATATCATGAAAATAGCTATACTGCCCAAAGTAAGTTACACAATCAATGTTATCCCCATCAAACAACCATTGAATTTCTTCACAGAACTGGAAAACCACCATGAATTTCATATGGAACCAAAAAAGAGCCCGCATAGCCAAGTCAATTCTAAGCAAAAGAACACAGCGGAGGCATCACGCTACCAGACTTCAAACTATACTACAAGGCTACAGTAATCAAAACAGCATGGTACTGGTACCAAAACAGAGATATAGACCAATGGAACAGAACAGAAGCATCAGAGGCAAAAAAAAAACTTCAGGCCAATATCCATGATGAACATAGATGCAAAAATCTTCAATAAAATACTGGCAAACCGATTGCAACAGCACATTAAAAACTTATCCATCATGATCAAGTAGGATTCATCCAGGGATGCAAGGCTGGTTCAACATACTCAAGTCTATAAATGTAATTCACCACATAAACAGAAGCAAAACAAAACCACATGATTATCTCAATTGATGCAGAGAAGGCATTTGACAAAATTCAACAGCCCTTTATGCTAAAACCCTCAATAAACTTGGTATTGATGGAACATATCTCAAAGTAATAAAAGCTATTTATGACAAACCAACAGCCAATATCATACTTAATGGGCAAAACTGGAAGCATTCCTTTGAAATCTGGCACTAGACAAGGATGCCCTCTCTCACCACTTCTATTCAACATAGTACTGGAAGTTCTAGCCAGAGCAATCAGGCAAGAAAAGAAATAAAGTGTATTCAAATAGGAAAGGTGGAAGCCAAATTGTCTCTATTTGCAGACGACATGATAGTATACCTAGAAGACCCCATCACCTCAGCCCAAAAGCTCCTGAAACTGATAAGCAACTTCAGCAAAGTCTCAGGATATAAAATCAATGTTCAAAAATCACAAGCATTCCTATACACCAATAACAGACTTAAAGAGAACCAAATCAAGAACGAACTGCCATTCACAATTGCTACAAAGAAAATAAAATACCTAGGAATACAACTCACAAGAAATGTAAGGGACCTCTTTAAGGAAAACTACAAACCACTGCTGAACGAAATAAGAGAGGACACAAACAGATGGAGAAACATTCCATGTTCGTGGTTAGGAAGAATCAATATCGTGAAAATGGCTATACTGCCCAAAGTAATTTACACAATCAATGCTATCCCCATCAAACTACCATTGAATTTCTTCACAGAACTGGGAAAAACCACCATGAATTTCATATGGAACCAAAAAAGAGCCCGCATAGCCAAGTCAATTCTAAGCAAAAAGAACACAGCGGGAGGCATCACACTACCAGACTTCAAACTATACTACAAGGCTACAGTAATCAAAACAGCATGGTACTGGTACCAAAACAGAGATATAGACCAATGGAACAGAACAGAAGCATCAGAGGCAACACAACATATCTACAACCATATTATCTTTGATAAACAAGACGAAAACAAGTAATGGGGAAATGATTCCCTATTTAATAAATCGTGTTGGGAAAACTGGCTAGCCATGTGCAGAAAGCAGAAACTGGACCCCTTCGTGACACCTTACACTAAAATTAACTCCAGATGGATTAAAGACTTAAACGTAAGACCTGACACCATAAAAACACTAGAAGAAAATCTAGGCAAAACCATTCAGGACATAGGAGTAGGCAAGGACTTCATGACCAAAACACCAAAAGCATTGGCAACAAAAGCCAAAATAGACAAATGGGACCTAATCAAGCTCCACAACTTCTGCATGGCAAAAGAAACAGTCACTAGAGTGAATCAGCAACCATCGGAATTGGAAAAAATCTTTGCAGCTTACATATCTGACAAAGGGCTGATATCCAGAATTTACAAAGAATTCAAACAGATTTACAGGAAAAAACCAAGCAGGCCCATTCAAAAATGGGCAAAGAATATGAACAGACACTACAAAGGAAGATATACATGAGGCCAACAAACATATGAAAAAGTGCTCATCATCACTGGTCATTAGTGATGACCATTTGCTAATGACTGGTCATTAGCAAATCAAAACCACATTGAGATACCATCTCACGCCAGTTAGAATGGCGATAATTAAAAAATCTGGAGACAGCAGATGCTGCAGAGGATGTGGAGATATAGGTACACTCTTACACTGTTGGTGGGAGTGTAAATTAGTTTAATCATTGTGGAAGACAGTGTGGCGGTTTCTCAGGGACCTAGAAATAGCAACTCCATTTGACCCAGCAATCCCATTACTGGGTATATATCCAAAGAACTATAAATCTTTCTACTATAGGGACACATGCACAGGAATGTTCATTGCAGCACTGTTTACAATAGCATAGAACTGGAACCAACACAAATGCCCAAAGATGATAGACTGGACTGGGAAAATTTGGCACATATACACCACGGAATATTATGCAGCAATCAAAAATGATGATTTAGTGTCCATTGTAAGGACATGGATGAATCTGGAGAACATCATTCCCAGCAAACTGACACAGGAAAAGAAAAAGAAATACTGCATATAATCACTCATAGGTGGGTGAGAAAAATGAGAACACATGGACACAGAGAGGTGGTGTACTATATGCTGGGGTCTATTGGGGGAAATGGGGAAGAGAAAGCGGGGGGGGCTGGAGAGGGATAGCATGGGGATGAATGCCAAGTGTGGGTGAAGGGGAGGAAGGCAGCAAAACACACTGCCATGTGTGTACCTATGCAACTTTCTTGCAGGTTCTGCACATGTAACCCAAAACCTAAAATGCAATAAAAATTTTAAAAAAAGAAAAAAGAAAAATAATGCCCAGGTCCAGATGGGTTCACAGCCGAATTCTACCAGACACACAAAGAGGATCTAGTACCATTCCTTCTGAAACTATTCCAAATAATTCAAAATGAGAGAACCCTTCCCAAATCATTTTATGAGACCAACATCATCCTGATACCGAAACCTGGCAGGGACTCAACAAGAAAAGAAAACTTCAGGCCAATATCCATGATGAACATAAATGCAAAAATCTTCAGTAAAATACTGGCAAACCGATTGCAACAGCACATTAAAATACTTATCCATCATGATCAAGTAGGATTTATCCCAGGGATGCAAGGCTGGTTCAACATATGCAAGTCTATAAATGTAATTCACCACATAAACAGAAGCAAAAACAAAAACCACATGATTATCTCAATCGAGGCAGAGTAGGCATTTGACAAAATTCAACAGCCCTTTACGCTAAAACCCTCAATAAACTTGGTATTAATGGAACATATCTCATAGTAATAAAAGCTATTTATGACAAACCAACAGCCAATATCATAGTAAATGGGCAAAAACTGGAAACATTCCCTTTGAAATCTGGCACTAGACAAAGATGCCCCCTCTCACCACTCCTATTCAACATAGTACTGGAAGTTCTAGCCAGAGCAATCAGGCAAGAAAAAGAAATAAAGAGTATTCAAATAGGAAAGGTGGAAGCCAAATTGTCTCTATCTGCAGACGACATAATAGTATACTTAGAGAACTCCATCACTTCAGCCCAAAAGCTCCTGAAACTGATAAGCAACTTCAGTAGTCTCAGAATATAAAATCAATGTGCAGAAATCACAAGCATTTCTATACACCAATAACAGACTTAAAGAGAACGAAATCAAGAACAAACTGCCATTCACATTGGCTACAAAGAAAATAAAATACCTAGGAATACAACTCAAAAGTAATGTAAGGGATCTCTTCAAGGAAAACTACAAACCACTGCTCAACAAAATAAGAAAGGACAAAAACAGATGGAGAAACATGCCATGTTCGTGGTTAGGAAGAATCAATATCGTGAAAATGGCTATACTGCCCAAAGTAATTTACACAATCAATGCTATCCCCATCAAACTACCATTGAATTTCTTCACAAAACTGAAAAAATCCACCATGAACTTCATATGGAACCAAAAGAGAGCCTTCATAGCCAGTCAGTTCTAAGCAAAAAGAACACAGCAGGAGGCATCACACTACCAGATTCAAACTATACTACAAGGCTACAGTAATCAAAACAGCATGATACTGGTACCAAAACAGAGATATAGACCAATGAAACAGATCAGAGCCATCGGTGGCAACACAACATATCTAAAACCATATAATCTTTGATAAACCAGACAAAAACAAGCAATGGGGAAAGGATTCCCTGTTTAATAAATGGTGTTGGGAAAACTGGCTAGCCATGTGCAGAAAGAAGAAACTGGACCTCTTCCTGACACCTTACACTAAAATTAACTCCAGATGGATTAAAGACTTAAATGTAAGACCTGACACCAGAAAAACCCTAGAAGAAAATCTAGGCAAAACCATTCAGGAAATAGGAGTAGGCAAGTACTTTGTGACAAAAACACCAAAAGCATTAGCAACAAAAGCCAAAATAGACAAATGGGACCTAATCAAACTCCACAGCTTCTGCATGGCAAAAGAAACAGTCATGCAAGTGAATCGGCAAACAACAGAATGGAAAAAATCTTTGCAGTTTACACATCTGACAAAGGGCTGATATCCAGAATTTACAAAGAACTCAAACAGATTTACAGGAAAAAAAAACAAACAAGCCCATTTAAAAATGGGCAATGGATATGAACAGACACTTTACAAAGAAGACATACATGAGGCCAACAAACACATGAAAAAATTCTCATCATCACTGGTTGTTAGAGAAATGCAAATCAAAACCACATTGAGATACCATCTCACGAAAGTTAGAATGGCGATCATTATAAAATATGGAGACAACAGCTGCTGGAGACGATGTGGAGAAATAGGAACACTGTTACACTGTTGGTGGGAGTGTAAATTAGTTCAACCATTGTAGAAGACTGTGTGGCGATTCCTCAGGGACCTAGAAATAGAAATTCCATTTGACCCAGCACTCTCATTACTGGGTATATATCCAAAAGACTATAAATCGTTCTACTATAAGAACACATACACACGAATGTTCATTGCAGCACTGTTTACAATAGCAAAGAACTGGAACCAACCCAAATGCCCATCGATGATAGACTGGACTGGGAAAATGTGGCACATATACACCATGGAATATTATGCAGCAATCAAAAATGATGAGTTTGTGTCCTTTGTAAGGACATGGATGAATCTGGAGAGCATCATTCTCAGCAAACTGACACAAGAACAGAAAAAGTAATACCACATATACTCACTCATAGGTGGGTGAGAAAAATGAGAACACATGAACACAGAGAGGCGGTCTACTATACACTGTGGTCCATTGGGGGGAATGGGGGAGGGACAGTGCGGGGTGGCTGGGGAGGGATAGTCTGGGGATGAATGCCAAGTGTGGATGAAGGGGAGGACGGCAGCAAAACACACTGCCATGTGTGTACCTATGCAACTATCTTGCACATTTTATACATGTACCCCAAAACCTATAATGCAATAAAAATTTAAAAAAAAAACAGACCACTAGCCAGAATGATAAAAAAGAAAAAAGAAAACAACCAAATAGATGCAATAAAAAACGATAAAGAAGAAATCACCACAGATTCCACAGAAATTCAAACTATCATCAGAGAATACTACAAACAACTCTATGCACATAAACTAGTAAACCAGGAAGAAATAGATAAATTCCAGCACAGCCGTGTCCTCCCAAGCCTAAACCAGGAGGAAGCCGAAACTATGAATAGACCAATAACAAGGTCTGAAGTTGAGGCAGCAATTAAGAGCCTACCACACAAGAAATGCCCAGGTCCAGATGGGTTCACAGCCAAATTCTACAAGACACACAAAGAGGATCTAGTACCATTCCTTCTGAAACTATTCCAAATAATTCAAAAAGAGGGAAAAATTTCCAAATCATTTTATGAGACCAACATCATCCTGATACCGAAACATGGCAGAGACTCAACAAGAAAAGAACACTTCAGGCCAATATCCATGATGAACATAGATGCAAAAATCTTCAATAAAATACTGGCAAATCGATGGCAACGGCACATTAAAAACTTATCCATCATGATCAAGTAGGATTCATTCCGGGGATGCAAGGCTGGTTCAACATACACAAGTCTATAAATGTCATTCACCACATAAACAGAAGCAAAAACAAAAACCACATGATTATCTCAATCGACGCAGAGAAGGCATTTGACAAAATTCAACAGCTTTTTATGCTAAAAGCCCTCAATAAACGTGGTATTAATGGAACATATCTCAAAGTAATGAAAGCTATTTACGACAAACCAACAACCAATATCATACTGAATGAGCAAAAACTGAAAGCATTCCCTTTGAAATCCGGCACTAGACAAGGATGCCCTCTCTCACCACTCCTATTCAACATAGTACTGGAAGTTCTAGCCAGAGAAATCAGGCAAGAAAAGGAAATAAAGTGTATTCCAATAGGAAAGGTGGAAGCCAAATTGTCTCTATTTGCAGATGACATGATAGTATACCTAGAAGACCCCATCACCTCAGCTTAAAAACTGCTGAAACTAATAAGCAACTTCAGCAAATTCTTAGGATATGAAATCAATAAGCAAAAATTACAAGCATTTCTATACACCAATAACAGACTTTAGAAGAACCAAATCAAGAAAGAACTGCCATTCACAATTGCTACAAAGAAAATAAAATATCTAGGAAGACAACTCACAAGGAACATAAGGGACCTCTTTAAGGAAAACTACAAACCACTGCTCAACGAAATAAGAGAGGAAACAAGCAGATTGAGAAACATTCCATGTTCGTGGTTAGGAAGAATCAATAACGTGAAAGTGGCTATACTGCCCAAAGTAATTTACACAATCAATTTTATCCCCATCAAACTACCATCGAATTTCTTCACAGAATTGGAGAAAACCACCATGAACTTCATGTGGAACCAAAAGAGGGCCCGCATAGCCATGTGAATTCTAAGCAAAAAGAACACAGAGGGAGGCATCACACTACCAGACTTTAAACTATACTACAAGGCTACAGTAATCAAAACAGCATGGTAGTGGTACCAAAACAGAGATATAGACCAATCAACAGAACAGAGGCATCAGAGGCAACACAACATATCTACAAGCATATAATCTTTATAAACCAGGCAAAAACAAGCAATGGGGAAAAAAAAATTCTGTTTAATTAATGATGTTGGGAAAACTGGCCAACCATGTGCAGAAAGCAGAACCTGGACCTCTTCCTAACACCTTACACTAAAATTAACTCCAGATGGATTAAAGACTTAAAGATAAGACCGGGCACCATAAAGTCACTAGAAGAACATCTAGGCAAAACCATTAAGGACATAGGAGTAGGCAAGACTTCATGACCAAAACACCAAAAGCATTGGAAACAAAAGCCAAAATAGACAAATGGGACCTAATAAAACTCCACATCTTTTGCATGGCAAAAGAAACAGTCACTAGAGTGAATCAGCAACCATCAGAATGGGAAAAAGTCTTTGCAGTTTATGCATCTAACAAAGGGCTGATATCCAGAGTTTACAAAGAACTCAAACAGATTTACAGGAAAGAAACAAACAAGCCCATTCAAAAATGGGAAAAAGATATGAACAGACACTTTACAAAAGAAGACATACATGAGGCCAGCAAACACATGAAAAAATGCTCATCATCACTGGTCATTAGAGAGATGCAAATCAAAACCACATTGAGATACCATCTCACGCCAGTTAGAATCGCGATCATTATAAAATCTGGAGACAACAGATGCTGTAGAGGATCTTAAGAAATAGGAACACTCTTACACTGTTGGTGGGAGTGTAAATTAGTTCAACTATTGTGGAAGACAGTGTGGCGATTCCTCAAGGACCTAGAAATATAAATTCCATTTGGCCCAGCAATCCCATTACTGGGTACATATCCAAAGGACTATAAAACGTTCTACTATAAGGACACATGCACAGGAATGTTCATTGCAGCACTGTTTACAATAGCAAATACCTGGAACCAGCTCAAATGCCCTTCGATGATAGACTGGACTGGGAAAATGTGGCACATATACACCATGGAATATTATGCAGCAATCGAAAATGACGAGTTTTTGTCTTTGTAAGGACATGGATGAATCTGAAGAACATCATTCTCAGCAAACTGACACAAGAACAGAAGAGGAATACCGCATATTCTCACTCATAGGTGGGTGAGAAAATGAGAACACATGGACACAGGGAGGTGGTCTACTACACACTGGGGTCTATTGGCGGAAATGGGGAGGGACAGCGGGGGGTGGCTAGGGTGGGATAGCCTAGGGAGAAATGCCATGTTAGGGTGAAGGGGAGGAAGGCAGCAATGTGAGTACCTATACAACTATTTTTCACATTCTGCACATGTACCCCAAAACCTAAAATGCAATAAAAATTTAAAAAGTGCACACGTGTGACAGACACTAGTCTCTTTTAAATGGCCACAAAATCAAAGCCTGAGTGAGTAATGCACAACTTTGGAATAGTCAGGAGTCTATTTCATATGGTCACTAACTCAAAGCCTCATTACATAATAAACACCTGTGGACTACTCAGGAGACTCTTTCATATGGCCAAAATTTCAGAGCCTCAGTGAATAATGGATACCTGGAAAATACTCAGGAAACTATTACATATGGCCTCTCTTTCAGAGCTTCACTGAAAAAGGAACACCTGTATTGTAGTCAGAATTCTATTTCATATAGCCACATATTCAGAGCCTCACTGAGTAACATACACCTTGGGGAAAGTCAGGATTCTATTTCTTATGGCCACTCAATCACAGCATTACCGAATAATGCACAATGGGAAAATAGTCAGGAGTCTATTTCATATGGCCACTCATTCAGAGCCTCACTGAATAATACACACCTGGGGAATAGTCAGAGTCTATTTCATATGGCCACTCATTCAGAACCTCAGTGAAGAATCATATATACCTGGGGAATACTCAGGATTCTATTTCATATAGCCACTTATTCAGAGACTCACTGAATAATGCACACCTGGGGAATAGTCTGGAGTCTATTTGATATGACTGTTCACCCAGTGCCTCAGTGGAAAATGCACAGCTGAGAAATAGTCAAGAGGATATAGTCAGGAGTCTACTTTATATTGTCACTCTTTCAGAAACTCACTGAATGATACACACCTGGGGAATAGTCAGAGTCCATGCCATATGGCCACTCAATCACAGCATTACCGAATAATGCACAATGGGGCAATAGTCAGGAGTCTATTTCATATGGCCTCTCATTCAGAGCTTCAGTGCATAATAAACAGCTGTGGAGTAGTCAGGACCCTATTTAAGGTAGCCCCAAATTAAGCACCTCCCTGAATGATACACACATGAGTGATAGTCAGGAGACTATTTGATATGGACACTCATACAGAACCTCTTTGAATACTGCACATGTGGGGAATAATCACTAGTCTATTTTATATGGCCACTCATTCAGAGAATCACTGAATAATACACACCTGTGGAGTAAAATGGGTCTATTTCATATGGCCACTCTTTCAGTGTTTCAGTGAATAATATGTATATCTGAATAGTCAGGAATCTCTTTCATATGGCCACTCATTCAGGGCCTCAGTGAATAATACACCCCTGGGAAATAGTCAAGAGTCTACTTCAAATGGCTACACATTCAGAGTCTCTGTAAATAATGCACACCTGGGCAATAGACAGGAGTCTATTTTTATGGCCACTCATTCAGAGCCTCACTGAATAATACACACCTGTGGAATAGTCAGAGTCTATTTCATATGGCGACTCATTCAGAACCTAAGTGAAGAATCATATATACCTGGGGAATACTCAGGATTCTATTTCATATAGCCACTTATTTAGAGACTCACTGAATAATGCACACCTGGGAAATAGTCTGGAGTCTATTTGATATGACTGTTCACCTAGTGCCTCAGTGGAAAATGCACAGCTGAGAAATAGTCAAGAGGATATAGTCAGGAGTCTACTTTATATTGTCACTCTTTCAGAAACTCACTGAATGATACACACCTGGGGAATTGTCAGAGACCATGCCATATGGCCACTCAATCACAGCATTACCGAATGATGCACAATGGGAAAATAGTCAGGAGTCTATTTCATATGGCCTCTCATTCAGAGCTTCAGGGCTTAATAAACAGCTCTGGAGTAGTCAGTCCCCTACTTAAGGTAGCCCCAAATTAATCACCTCCCTGAATGACACACACTTGAGTAATAGGAGACTATTTGATATGGACACTCATACAAAAACTTTTCAAATACTGCACACGTGGGAAAATATCACTAGTCTATTTTATATGGTGATTCGTTTGGAGAATCAATGAATAACGCACACCTCTGGAGTAAAATGGGGTTTACTTTATATGGCCACTCTTTCAGTATTTCAGTGTATAATGTGTATATTTGAATAGTCAGGAATCTCGTTACTATGGCCACTTGTTGAGGGCCTCAGTGAGTAATACACACCTGGGAAATAGTCAAGAGTCTATTTTATATGGCCACTCATTCAGAGCCTCACTGAATAACATACACCTTGGGGAAAGTCAGGATTCTATTTCATATAGCCACTTATTCATAGTCTCATTCGAAAATACACACCTGGGGAAAAGTTCAGATTCTACTTCATATAGACACTCATTTAAAGCCTCAGTGAATAATGAACTTCTATGGAATAGTCAGGACGCTGTTTAAGATAGCCAGAATTAAGTGCCTCCCTGAATAATACACACCTGGGTGATAGTCAGGAGTCTATCTCATATGACCTCTCATTATGGGAATCACTGAATAATACACACCAGACGGAGTGTCAGAAATCTAATTGGTATGGAAACTCATACAGAGCCTGTTTAAATAATGCACACATAGAGAATAATTAGGATTCCATGTCATATGGCTACTCATTCTGAATATCAGTGAACAATGCACACATGTTGAGTAATAAGAAGTCTGTTTCATATGGCCACTCTTTGAGACTTCACTGAATATTAAACACTTGTGGTATAGTCTGGAGTCTATTTCTTATGGCCACTCATTCAGAGAATCACTGAATAATGCACACCTGTGGAATAATCAGAAGTCTCTTTCCTATGGCCACTCACTGAGAGCCCCACTAAATGTACACAAGTGGGTAAATAGGATTCTGTTTTATTCCCTCATTCAGAGTCTCACTGAATAATGCACACCTGTGGAATAGTCAGCAGTATTTTTTATATGGCCTCTCATTCGGAGTGTTATTGAATAATGTGGAGTATTCAGGAGTCTATTTCATGTACACACATATTCAGAGCCCCAGTGAATAATACACACCCGTGGTATAGTAAGGAATCTAATTAACATGGCCACATATTCTAAGCCTCACTGAATAATACACACCTGGAGAATAATTCAGAGTCTATTTCCGATGGACATTCATTCAGAGCCTCTGTGAATAATGCACACCAGAGGAGTAGCCAGGAGTCTATTTCATTTGGACACCCATTCATTACCTCAGCGGATTATATGCACCTGTGGAATAGAAAGGAGTCTATTTCTTATGGCCACTCATTCAGAGCCTCAGTGAATAATACAGACTTGTGGAAAAGTAGTCTATTTTATATGGCCACTCTTTCAGTGCCTCACTGAGTGATACACACCTGGGGAATAATCAGAAAATTTTCATATGGCCACTTTATGAGTGCCTCACTGAATAATGCACACCTGTGGAATAGTCAGAAATCTATTTCATTTGGTCACTCTTTCAGAGCCTCAGTGAATAATACACACCTTGAAAACAGTGAGGAGTCTATTTCATGCGGCCCCTCATTCAGAGCCTCACGGAATACTGCACACCTGGAAAATTCTCAAGAGTGTATTCAGAATGGCAATGCATTCAGAGATTCTGTGAAGAACACACAACTAGAAAGTCATGAGGAGTCTCTTCCAATGGCCACATATTCAGAGCCTAAGTCAATGATGCACACTGGGGAAATAATCAGAAGTCTATTGCTTATGCCCTCTCATTCAGCCTCTCAGTGAATAATGCACGTCTGTCGAGTACTGAGGGGTCTGTTTCATATGGCCACTTATTTCGAGCCTCACTGAGTAGTACACAACTGAAAAAACGTCAGGGGTGTATTACGCATGGTCACTCATTCACAGGCTCAGTGAATAACTCACAGCTGTTGAATACTCAGGAGCCTTTCTCATATGGTGAATGATTCAGAGTCTCACTGAATGCTACACAGCTTGGGAATAGTCAGAATTCTGTTTAATATAAACACTCATTATGAGCCTCAGTGAATAATGCATGTCTTTAGAGTACTGAGGATACTAATTTATATCTCCCCCCAATTCTGAGATTCCCTGAATAATACACACCCATAAAATAATCAGGAGTCTATTTTATATGGCCAGTCATTAGGGACCTTAAAAAATAATACATTACTATGAAATAGTCAGGAGTCTATTTTATATGGCCACAAAGAGAATCAGTGAATAATGCACACATGAGGAATACTCAGTGAATATTAGGAGTCTATTTCATATGGCCACTCAGAGCCTCACTGAATAATGCATACCACAGTAGTAGACAGAATCCTGTTTCACATGACCACTAAATCGGTATCTCACTGAATGATGCACACCGGGGTATAGTCAGGATTCTATTCCATAGGACCCCTCATTTAGAGCCTTACTGAATAATGCACAACGAGGCAATAGTCAAGAGTTAATTTCATATTGCATCTCATTCAGAGCTTCAGTGAATAATGAACACCTGTGGGGTAGTCAGGACCCTGTTTAGGATAGCCACAAATTAAGCACCTCCCTGAATGATACACACCTGGGTGACAGTCCGAAGTCTATTTGATATGGACACTAATACAGAACCTCTTTGAATAATGCACATGTGAAGAATAATCACTAGTCTATTTCATATGATGATTTCTTTAGAGAATCAATGAATAACGGAAACCTGTGGAGTAAAATCGAGTCTGTTTCATATGGACACCCTTTCAGTGTTTCAGTGAATAATATATATATCTGAAATATTTAGAAATCTCTTTCATATGGCCACTCGTTCAGGGCCTCAGTGAATAATACACCCCCGGGAAATAGTCAAGAATCTTCTTCAAATTGCCATACATTTAGAGTCTCTATATAATGCACACCTGGAGAATAGTCAGAAGTCTCTTTCTTATGCCCACTTATTCAGTCTCATTCAATAATACACACCTGGGGAAGAGTTAAGGGTTTACATCTTATGGCCACTCATTTAGAGCCTCAGTGAATAATGCACACCCATGGAACAGATACTGTTGTATTTTGTATGGCCACAAAATCAAAGCCTGAGTGAGTAATGCACAACATTGGAATAGTGAGGAGTCTATTCCGTATGCTCACTTAATCAGTGTCTCAGTCAATAATACACTCTTTATTAATAGTAAGGAATCTATTTTATCTAATCACTACCTCAAAGTCTCATTCAATAATACACACCTGTGGAATAATCAGGAGGCTATTTCATGTGGCCAAACATTCAGAGCCTCAGTGACTAATGCATACCCTGGAATACTCAGGACACTATTACATATGGCTTCTCATTCAGAGCTTCACTGAATAAAGAACACCTGGAGAATAGTCAGAGTCTATTTCATTTGGTCACTCTTTCAGAGCTTAAACTGAAAATGCACTCTTGAGAGTATTCAGGAGTCTCTTTCCTATGGCCACTCATTCAGAGCCTCACTGAATGATACACACCTGGGAATAGTCAGGAGTCTATTTCATATGGCCACTCATTCAGAGACTCATGGAATAATGCACACTTGAAATAGTCTGGAGTCTATTTGATATGATGGTTCATTCAGTGCCTCAGTGGAAAATGCACACGTGAGGAATAGTCAAGAGGCTATTTTATGTAGCCACTCATCCATACGCTTAGTAAGTAATACACACCTGGGGAATAGTCAGGAGTCTATTTCATATGGCCAAACATTCAGAGCCTCAGTGACTAATGCATACCCTGGAATACTCAGGACACTATTACATATGGCCTCTCATTCAGAGCTTCACTGAATAATACACACCTGGGGAATAGTCAGGAGTCTATTTCATTTGGACACTCTTTCAGAGCTTAAACTGAAAATGCACTCTTGAGAGTATTCAGGAGTCTCTTTCCTATGGCCACTCATTCAGAGCCTCATTGAATCATACATATCTGGGGAATACTCAGGAGTCTATTTCATATGGCCACTCATTCAGAGACTCATGGAATAATGCACACTTGAATAATAGTCTGGAGTCTATTTGATATGATGGTTCATTCAGTGCCTCAGTTGAAAATGCACACGTGAGGAATAGTCAAGAGGATATTTTATGTAGCCACTCATCCATAAACTTAGTAAGTAATACACACCTGGGGAATAGTCAGGAGTCTATTTCATGTGGCCACTTATTCAGAAACTCAGTGAATGATACACACCTGTTGACTAGTTAGAGTCTATGACATATGGCTACTCAATCAGAGCATTACTGAATGATGCACACCTGGAAAATAGTCAGGATTCTATTTCATATGACTATTGTTTAAGAGCCTCATTGAGTAATGCACATCTGGTTAGTAATCAGGAGGTTCTTTCATATGAACACACATTCAGAGCCTCAGTAAATAATGCACTCCTGTGGAGTACCCAAGAGTGTGTTTCACACAGCCACTCATTCAGAGCCTCAGTGAATAATACACACCTGTGGAATAGTCAGGATTCCATTTCATATGGCCACTGACTCATAGCCTCAGTGAATAATGCACAAATGTACAGTACTCAGCAGTCTATTTCATATAGCCACTCATTCAGAGATTCACTGAATAATACAAATATTTGGGATAGACAGCATCCTGTTTCATATGATCACACAAGAAGAGCCTCACTGAGTAATACACACCTGGGGAAGAGTTAGCAGTCTACTTTATGTAGCCACTCATTTACAGCCTCAGTGAATAATGCACACGTGTGGAATAGACACTAGTCTATTTCATATAGCCACATATTCAGAGCCTCAGTGAATAATGCACAGCTTTGCAATAGTCAGGAGTCTATTTCATATGGTCACTAACTCAAAGACTTATTAAATAATACACACCTGAGGACTACTCAGGAGACTCTTTCATATGGCCAAAGTTTCAGAGCCTCAGTGAATAATGCATACCTGGAAAATACTCAGGATGCTATTACATATGGCCTCCTTCAGAGCTTCACTGAAAAAGGAACACCTGTATTGTAGTCAGAATTCTATTTCATATAGCCACATATTCAGAGCCTCACTGAATAACATACACCTGGGAAAGTCAGGATTTTCTTTCATGATGACACTCTTTCAGAGCTTAAACTGAAAATGCACTCTTGAGAGTATTCAGGAGTCTCTTTCCTATGGCCACTCATTCAGAGCCTCACTGAATAATACACACCTGTGGAATAGTCAGAGTCTATTTCATATGGCCACTCATTCAGAACCTCAGTGAAGAATCATATATACCTGGAATACTCAGGATTCTATTTCATATAGCCACTTATTCAGAGACTCACTGAATAATGCACACCTGGGGAATAGTCTGGAGTCTATTTGATATGACCGTTCACCCAGTGCCTCAGTGGAAAATGCACAGCTGAGAAATAGTCAAGAGGATATAGTCAGGAGTCTATTTTATATTGTCACTCTTTAAGAAACTCACTGAATGATACACACCTGGGGAATTGTCAGATTCCACCCCATATAACCACTCAATCACAGCATTACCGAATAATGCACAATGGGGATATAGTCAGGAGTCTATTTTATATGGCCTCTCATTCAGAGCTTCAGGGCATAATAAACAGCTGTGGAGTAGTCAGGACCCTACTTAAGGTAGCCCCAAATTAATCACCTCCCTGAATGATACACACATGAGTGATAGTCAGGAGACTATTTGATATGGACACTCATACAGAACCTCTTTGAATACTGCACATGTGAAGAATAATCACTAGTCTATTTTATATGGTGATTCATTTGGAGAATCAAGAAATAAAGCACACCTGTGGAATAGTCAGGATTCTATTTCATATAGCCACTCATTCAGAGCCTCAGTGAATATTACACACCTGTGGAATAGTCAGGATTCCATTTCATATGGCCACTGACTCATAGCCTCAGTGAATAATGCACAAATGTACAGTTCTTAGCACTCTATTTCATGTAGACACTCATTCAGAGATTCACTGAATAATACAAATATTTGGGATAGACAGCATCCTGTTTCATATGATCACACAAGGAGAGCCTGACTGAGTAATGCACACCTGGGAAATAGTTAGCAGTCTACTTTATATAGCCCCTCATTTACAGCCTCAGTGACTAATGCACACGTGTGGAATAGTCAGGAGTCTATTTCATATGGCCAAAGTTTCAGAGCCTCAGTGAATAATGCACACCTGGGGAATAGTCAGAGTCTATTTCATATGGCCACTGACTCATAGCCTCAGTGAATAATACACACCTGCGGACTACTCAGGAGACTCTTTCATATGGCCAAAGTTTCAGAGCCTCAGTGAATAATGCATACCTGGGGAATACTCAGGATGCTATTACATATGGCCTCTTCTTCAGAGCTTCACCGAATAAGGAACACCTGTATTGTAGTCAGAATTCTATTTTATATAGCCACATATTCAGAGCCTCACTGAATAATACACACCTGTGGAATAGTCAGGATTCTATTTATATAGCCACTCATTCAGAGCCTCACTGAATAATGCACACCTGTGGAGTAGTCAGGAGTCTATTTCATATGGCCACTCATTCAGAGCCTCACTGAATAATACAGACCTATGGAAAAGTCAGGAGTGTATTTCACATGGCCACTCATTCAGAACCTCAGTGAAGAATCATATATACCTGGGGAATACTCAGGATTCTATTTCATATAGCCACTTATTCAGAGACTCACTGAATAATGCACACCTGGGGAATAGTCTGGAGTCTATTTGATATGACCGTTCACCCAGTGCCTCAGTGGAAAATGCACAGCTGAGAAATAGTCAAGAGGATATAGTCAGGAGTCTATTTTATATGGTCACTCATTCAGAAACTCACTGAATGATACACACCTGGGGAATAGTCAGAGTCCATGCCATATGGCCACTCAATCACAGCATTACCGAATAATGCACAATGGGGCAATAGTCAGGAGTCTATTTCATATGGCCTCTCATTCAGAGCTTCAGTGCATAATAAACAGCTGTGGAGTAGTCAGGACCCTATTTAAGGTAGCCCCAAATTAAGCACCTCCCTGAATGATACACACATGAGTGATAGTCAGGAGACTATTTGATATGGACACTCATACAGAACCTCTTTGAATACTGCACATGTGGAGAATAATCACTAGTCTATTTTATATGGTGATTCATTTGGAGAATCAAGAAATAATGCACACCTGTGGAGTAAAATGGGGTCTATTTCATATGGCCACTCTTTCAGTGTTTCAGTGAATAATATGTATATCTGAATAGTCAGGAATCTCTTTCATATGGCCACTCATTCAGGGCCTCAGTGAATAATACACCCTGGAAATAGTCAAGAGTCTACTTCAAATGGCTACACATTCAGAGTCTCTGTAAATAATGCACACCTGGGCAATAGACAGGAGTCTCTTTTATGCCCACTTATTCAGAGTCTCATTCAATAATACACACCTGAAGAGTTAAGAGTCTACTTTATATAGCCACTCATTTAGAGCCTCAGTGAATAATGCACACCAGGGTAATAGTCTGGAGCCTCTTTCATATGGCCACTCATTCAGTGCCTCACTGAATGATACACACCTGGGGAATCATCAGGATTCTATTCCATACTACCACTCATTCAGTGACTTAATAAATAATTCACAACGGGGCAATAGTCAGGTGTCTATTTTATATGGCCTCTCATTCAGAGCTTCAGTGAATAATGAACTTCTATGGAGTAGTCAGGACGCTGTTTAAGATAGCCACAAATTAAGTGCCTCCTGAATGATACACACCTGGGTGATAGTCAGGAGTCTATTTTATATGACCTCTCATTCTGGGAATCACTGAATAATACACACCTGGGAAAGTTTCAGAAGTCTATTTGGTATGGACACCATACAGGACCTGTTTAAATAATGCACATGGAGAATAATTAGGAGTCTATGTCATATGGCTACTCATTCTGAATATCAGTGAATTATGCACACTTGTGGAGTAATAAGGAGTCTGTTTCATATGGCCACCCTTTCACAGCCTCACTGAATATTATACACTTGTGATATAGTCTGGAGTCTATTTCTTATGGCCACTCATTCAGAGAATCACTGAATAATGCACACCTGTGGAATAGTCAGACATCTCTTTCCTATGACCACACATTGAGAGCCTCACTAAATGTACACAAGGGGGAAAATAGTCAGGATTCTGTTTTATCTTCTCATTAAGACTCTCACTAAATAATGCACACCTGTGGAATAGTCAGGAGTCTTTCTTATGTGGCCTCTCAATCGGAGTGTCACTGAATAATGTGGAGTAGTCAGGAGTCTATTTCATGTACACACATATTCAGAGCCTCAGTGAATAATACACACCCGTGGGATAGTAAAAAGTCTAACTAATATGGCCACATATTCTGAGCAGCACTGAATAATACACACCTGGAGAATAATTTGGGGTCTATTTTATTATTATTATTATTAATTATTGCATTATAGGTTTTGAGGTACATGTGCAGAACGTGCAAGATAGTTGCATAGGTACACACATGGCAGTGTGTTTTGCTACCTTCCTCCCCTTCACCCACACTTGGCATTCATCCCCAGGCTATGTCTCCCCAGCCCCCCCACGCTGTCCCTCCCCCAGTCCCCCCAATAGACCCCAGTGTATAGTAGACCGCCTCTCTGTGTTCATGTGTTCTCATTTTTCTCACCCACCTATGAGTGAGTATATGCGGTATTTCTTTCTCTGTTCTTATGTCAGTTTGCTGAGAATGATGTTCTCCAGATTCATCCATGTCCTTACAAAGGACAAAAACTCATCATTTTTTAATGCTGCATAATATTCCATGGTGTATATGTGCCACATTTCCCCAGTCCAGTTTATCATCGTTGGGCATTTGGGTTGGTTCCAGTTCTTTGCTATTGTAAACAGTGCTGCAATGAACATTCGTGTGCATGTGTCCTTATAGAAGAATGATTTATAGTCCTTTGTATATATACCCAGTAATGGGATTGCTGGGTCAAATGGAATTTCTATTTCTAAGTCCCTGAGGAATCACCACACAGTCTTCCACAATGATTGAACTAATTTACACTCCCACCAACAGTGTAAGAGTGTTCCTCTTTCTCCACATCCTCTCCAGCATCTGCTGTCTCCAGATATTTTAATTATCGCCATTCTAACTGGCGTGAGATGGTATCTCAATGTGGTTTTGATTTGCATCTCTCTAATGACCAGTGATGATGAGCACTTTTTTATATGTTTGTTGGCCTCATGTATGTCTTCTTTTGTAAAGTGTCTGTTTATATCCATTGCCCATTTTTGAATGGGCTTCTTTGTTTTATTTTTCTGGAAATCTGTTTGAGTTCTTTGTAAATTCTGGATATCAACCCTTTGTCAGATGTGTAAACTGCAAAGATTTTTTCCCATTTTGATGGTTGCCGATTCACTCTAGTGACTGTTTCTTTGGCTGCGCAGAAGCTGTGGAGTTTGATTAGGTCCCATTTGTCTATTTTGGCTTTTGTTGCCAATGCTTTTGGTGTTTTGTTCATGAAGTCCTTGCCTACTCCTATGTCCTGAATGATTTTGCCTAGATTTTCATTTAGGGTTTTTATGGTGTCAGGTCTTACGTTTAAGTCTTTAATCCATCTGGAGTTAATTTTAGTGTAAGGTGTCAGAAAGGGGTCCAGTTTCTGCTTTCTGCACATGGCTAGCCAGTTTTCCCAACGCCATTTATTAAATAGGGAATCCTTTTTCCATTGCCTGTTTTTGTCTGGTTTATCAAAGATAATATGGTTGTAGATATGTTGTGTTGCCTCCGATGCCTCTGTTCTGTTCCTTTGGTCTATATCTCTGTTTTGGTACCAGTACTATGCTGTTTTGATTAGTGTAGCATTGTAGTATAGTTTGAAGTCGTAGCGTGATGCCCCCCGCTGTGTTCTTTTTGCTTAGAATTGACTCGGCTATGCGGGCTCTTTTTTGGTTCCATAGGAAATTCTTGGTGGTTTTTTCCAGTTCTGTGAAGAAATTCAATGGTAGTTTGATGGGGATAGCATTGATTGTGTAACTTACTTTGGGAAGTATAGCCATTTTCACGATGTTGATTCTTCCTAACCACGAACATGGAATATTTCTCCATCTGTTTGTGTCCTCTCGATTTCGTTCAGCAGTGGTTTGTAGTTTTCCTTAAAGAGGTCCCTTACATTCTTGTGAGTTGTATTCCTAGGTATTTTATTTTCTTTGTAGCAATTGTGAATGGCAGTTCGTTCTTGATTTTATTCTCTTTAAGTCTGTTATTTGTGTATAGCAATGCTTGTGATTTTTGAACATTGATTTTATATCCTGAGACTTTGCTGAAGTTGCTTATCAGTTGCAGGAGCTTTTGGGCTGAGGTGATGGGGTCTTCTAGGTATACTATCATGTCGTCTGCAAATAGAGACAATTTGGCTTCCACCTTTCCTATCTGAATACACTTTATTTCTTTTTCTTGCCTGATTGCTCTGGCTAGAACTTCCAGTACTATGTTGAATAGAGTGAGAGAGGCATCCTTGTCTAGTGCCAAATTTCAAAGGAATGCTTCCAGTTTTGCCCATTAGTATGATATTGGCTGTTGGTTTGTCATAAATAGCTTTTATTACTTTGAGATATGTTCCATCAATACCAAGTTTATTGAGTTTTAGCATAAAGGGCTGTTGAATTTTGTCAAATGCCTTCTCTGCATCAATTGAGATAATCATGTGGTTTTTGTTTTTGCTTCTGTTTATGTGGTGAATTACATTTATAGACTTGTGTATGTTGAACCAGCCTTGCATCCCCGGATGAATCCTACTTGATCATGATGGATAAGTTTTTAATGTGCTGTTGCAATCGGTTTGCCAGTATTTTATTGAAGATTTTGCATCTATGTTCATCATGGATATTGGCCTGAAGTTTTATTTTCTTGTTGAGTCTCTGCCAGGTTTTGGTATCAGGATGATGTTGGTCTCATAAAATGATTTGAAAGGTTCCCTCTTTTGGATTATTTGAATAGTTTCAGAAGAATGGTACCAGATCCTCTTTGTGTGTCTGGTAGAATTCAGCTGTGAACCCATCTGGACCTGGTTTTTTGTGTGGTAGGTTTAATTGCTGCCTCAACTTCAGACCTTGTTATTGGTCTATTCATAGTTTCGGCTTCCTCCTGGTTTAGGCTTGGGAGGACACAGGCGTCCAGGAATTTATCCATTTCTTCCTGATTTACTAGTTTATGTGCATAGAGTTGTTTGTAGTATTCTCTGATGATGGTTTGAATTTCTGTGGAATCTGTGGTGATTTCCCTTTATCATTTTTTATTGCATCTATTTGGTTGTTCTCTTTTCTTTTTATCAGTCTGGCTAGTGGTCTGTCTATTTTGTTGATATTTTCAAAACCAGCTCTTAGATTTATTGATTTTTGAAGGGTTTTCTTGTCTCTATCTCCTTCAGTTCTGCTCTGATCTTAGTTATTTTTGTCTTTGGCTAGGTTTTGAGCTTTTTGATCTTGCTCTCTAGCTCTTTCAATTTTGACGATAGGGTGTCAATTTTGGATCTCTCCACTCTTCTCATGTTGGCACTTATTGCTATGTGTTTTTCTCTACAGTCTGCTTTAAATGTGTCCGAGAGATTCTGGTACGTTGTGTCTTCATTCTCGTTGGTTTCAAAGAACTTCTTTATTTCTGCCTTCATTTCATTGTTTATCCAATCAACATTCAAGGGCCAGTTGTTCTGTTTCCATGAAGCTGTGCAGTTCTGAGTTATTTTATGAATTCTGAGTTCCAACTTGATTGCACTATGGTCTGAGAGACTGTTTGTTATGATTTCAGTTGTTTCTCATTTGCTGAGGAGTGCTTTACTTTCAATTATGTGGTCAATTTTGGAGTAGGCATGATGTGGTGCTGAGAAGAATGTATATTCTGTGGATTTGGGATGGAGAGTTCTGTAAATGTCTATCAGGTTTGCTTGTTCCAGGTCTGAGTTCAAGTCCTGGATATCCTTGTTAATTTTCTGTCTGGTTGATCTGTCTGGTATTGACAGTGGAGTGTTAAAGTCTCCCACTGTTATTGTGTGGGAGTCTAAGTCTCTTTGTAAGTCATTAAGAACTAGCCTTATATGTCTGGGTGCTCCTACATTGGGTGCATATATATATTTAGAATCGTTAGCTCTTCTTGTTGTATCGATTCTTTCCATTATGTAATGACCTTTTTTGTCCCTTTTGATCTTTGTTGCTTTAAAGTCGTTTTTATCAGAGACGAGAATTGCATCTCCTGCTTTTTTTTGTTCTCCATTTGCTTGGTAAATCTTCCTCCATCCTTTTATTTTGAGCCTTTGTGTATCTTTGCGTGTAAGGTGGGTTTCCTGGATACAGCACACCGATGGGTTTTGTTTATTTATCCAATTTCCCAGTGTGTGTCTTTTGATTGGTGCATTTAGCCCACTTATATTAAGGATTAATATTGCTATGTGTGAATTTGATACTGCCATTTTGATGATAGCTGGCTGTTTTGCTTGTTGGTTCATGTACATTCTTTTTTTTTTTTTTTTGAGACGGAGTTTCGTTTTTGTTACCCAGGCCGGAGTGCAATGGCGCAATCTCGGCTCACTGCAACCTCTGCCTCCTGGGTTCAGGCAATTCTCCAGCCTCAGCCTCCTGAGTAGCTGGGATTACAGGCACACGCCACCATACCCGGCTAATTTTTTATATTTTTAGTAGAGACGGGGTTTCATCATGTTGACCAGGATGGTCTCAATCTCTTGACCTCGTGATCCACCCGCCTTGGCCTCCCAAAGTGCTGGGATTACAGGCGTGAGCCACCGCACCCGGCCCTCATGTACATTCTTCATTTTGTTGATGGTCTTTAGCATTTAGTATGCTTTTAGGATGCCTGGTACTGGTTGTTTCTTTCTATGTGTAGTGCCCCTTTCAGGAGCTCTTGTAAAGCAGGCCTAGTGGTGACAAAAATCACTGAGTACTTGCTTGTTCATGAAGAATTTTATTTTTCCTTCACTTATGAAGCTCAGTTTGGCTGGATATGAAATTCTGGGTTGAAACTTCTTTTCTTTAAGGATGTTGAATATTGGCCCCACTCTCTTCTGGCTTGTAGAGACTCTGCCGAGAGATCTGCTGAGTCTGATGGGCTTCCCTTTGTGGGTGACCCGACCTTTCTCTCTGGCTGCCCTTAGTATTTTCTCCTTCATTTCAACCCTGGTGAATCTGATGATTATGTGCCTTGGGGTTGCTCTTCTTGTGGAATATCTTTGTGGTGTTCTCTGTATTTCTTGGAGTTGAGTATTGACCTGTCTTGCTAGTTTGGAGAAATTTTCCTGTATAATATCCTGAAGAGTGTTTTCCAGCTTGGATTCATTCTCTTCATCACATTCTGGTACACCTATCAAACGTATGTTGGGTCTCTTTATATAGTCTCACATTTCTTGGAGATTTTGTTCATTCCTTTTTGTGCTTTTTTCTTTAATTTTGGTTTCTCATTTTATTTCATTGAGTTGATCTTCGACTTCTGATATTCTTTCTTCTGCTTGGTCAATTCGGCTGTTGAAACTTGTGCATGCTTTGCGAAGTTCTCGTGTTGTGTTTTTCAGCTCCTTCAATTCATTTGTATTCCTAAGTTGTCCTTTCTTGTTATCAATTCCTAGAATCTTTTCTATAATCTTTTTTCAAGGTTCTTGGTTTCTTTGCACTGGTTTAGAACATGTTCTTTTAGCTCACCGACGTTTCTCATTATCCACTTTCTGAAGTCTGATTCCGTCATTTCCTCACACTCATTCTCCGTCCAGCTTTGTTCCCTTGCTGGTGAGGAGTTTCTGTCCTTTGTAGGAGGTGAGGTGTTTTGGTTTCGGGTGTTTTCTTCCTTTTTGCGCTGGTTTCTTCCCATCTTTATGGATTTATCCGCCTGTCATCTTAGTAGTTGCTGATTTTTCAATTGGGTCTCTGTGTGGACGCTGAGATTGTTGATAATGAAGTATTTCTGTTACTTAGTTTTCCTTCTAATGGTCTAGCCCCTCTGCTGTATGAGTGCTGAGGTCCATTCTAGGCCCTGCTTCTCTGGGTTATACCTGTAGCAGCTGCGGAACAGTGAGGGATGATACCAGTTTCTTCTTCTTCTGTCTTTGTTCCAGAATGATGCCAGCCAAATGTCAGTCTGATTAGTCCTTTTTGGGTGACTCTTGATATACAGGGGTCAGGAGCTGCTTGAGGAGACAGTCTGTGCTTTATAGGAGGTCCAGTGCTGAGCTGTGAGCTCCGTTGTTAATTCAGGGTTGTTGGGAAGTTGTTTATGTCTGCTGCAATAGAACTCATAAAACACCACCTTTTTTTTTCCCTTAGATGCTCTGTCTCAGAGAGTTGGGGCTTTCTTTATGAGTATGTGTTGCACTGTCCTGCCCCACTGGGAGGCAGTCTATTCACTGTTTGCCTGCCGTGGCTCTGACCTGCTAGCGCGGGTCCGCCCTGTTGCTGCTGGGTTCCCTTCTGATGTGGAGCGCTCCCCACTCCTGGCGGAATTTTTCTGTTAAGGCACTTTTTTTCGGCAACGGCAGACTGTGTCAGCCCTGGGCAGTACTTCAGTAGGGGTGGATTGCGTCAGTAATGGTGGACGTTCCTCTTTCACGGGGCTGCACTGTCCTAGATGCCAGCAGCAAAACTCTCAGCCCCAAGTGCTTCCAGTCGCCGCCCTTCTTGTCCCCGTGAGGGTGCGACCCGCCGAGCCTGATAACCCAGCTCCCTGCCTCAGAGTCCGTACTCTCTCTCTCTCTTCCTCTCTGTAAACTGAAATGTCGACTCTCTCACTGGCGCCACAGTAGCCTGCTGATAGGGCACTGGGATCCATGTGATCTCCTGTGCCACTGCCCACTGCACCAGCTCAGATCATGCTTCCCAGGAAACTCCTGGTCTGGCTCATTGTCCAAGTCCCTTTCAATCAGATGGACATGCCAATCTTCTCTTCCAAATCTCAGATTGCCGGTTAAACAGGGCACACAGACCAGTGCATTCCATGCCGGGTCCCACTGCAGCGCCGGCCAAAGCTGCCACTCAAGCCGGCTGTGCTAGCCGGCTGTGCTAGCTGGCTGTACTAGCGTCCCGTGTCTCTTTCACACCTGGGACTTTCAACGCTCTGTGGGCAAAAAAAGGTCCATCCGAGAATGCGGCTAGGTCTTACCCTCTGTGCCGTCACTGAGAGCTGCAATTCTGAGTCGCTTTTATGACGCCATCTTGCGAGTACTCGGGGTCTATTTTTGATGGACATTCATTCAGAGCCTCGGTGAATTATGCACACCTGTGGAGTAGCCAGGAGTCTATTTTATTTGGACACTCATTCATAACCTCAGTGGATAATATGGAACTGTGAAATAGACAGGAGTCTATTTCTTATGGCCACTCATTCAGAGCCTCAGTGAATAATACACACTTGGGGAATAGTCAAGAGTCTAGTATATATGGCCACTCTCTCAGCGCCTCACTGACCGATACACACCAGGGGAATAGTCAGGACAGTTTCATATGGACACTGAATGAGTGCCTCACTGAATAATGTACACCTGTGGAATAGTCAGGCATCTATTTTATTTGGTAACTCTTTCAGAGTCTCAGTGAATAATACACACCTAGAAAACAGTAAGGAGTCTATTTCATGTCGCCAGTCATTCAGAGCCTCACAGAATAGTGCACGTCTGGAGAATTCTCAAGAGTCTATTTGGAATGGCAATGCATTCAGAGACTCTGTGAAGAACACAAACCTAGGGAATCGCAAGAAATCTCTTCCAAATAGCCACATATTCAGAGCCTCAGAGAATGATGCACATAGTGGAAATAATCAGGAGTCTATTGCTTATGCCCTCTCATTCAGCCCCTCAGTGAATAATGCACATCTGTCGAGTACTGAGAAATCCGTTTTATATGGCCACTCATTTTGAGCCTCACTGAATAGTACACAACTGGGAAAAAGTCAGGGGTGTAATTTACATGGTGACTTATTCAGAGGCTCAGTGAATAACTCACAGCTGTTGAGTACTCAGGAGCCTTTCTCATATGGTGAATCATTCAGAGCCTTGCTGAATGCTACACAGCTTGGGAATAGTCAGGATTTTGTTTAATATGAACACTCATTATGAGCCTCAGTGTATAACACATGTCTGTGGAGTACTGCGAATTCTAATTTATGTCTCCCTGAAATTATGAGATTCCCTGAATAATACACACCTGTAGAATAATCAGATGTCCATTTCATATGGCCAGTCATTAGGGACCCCAAGGAATAATAGACTACTGAAGAATAGTCAGGAGTTTATTTCATATGGCCACTCAGAGAATCAGTGTAAAATGCACACATGAGGAATACTCAGTGAATATTAGAAGTCTATTTTATATGGCCACTCAGAACCTCAATGAATAATGCACACCTAGAAAACAGTAAGGAGTCTATTTCATATGGCCACTCATTCAGAGCCTCACTGAATAATGCACACCTGGGAATAGTCAGGATTCTATTTCATAGGACCACTTATTTAGAGCCTTACTGAATAATGCACAGTGGGGCAATAGTCAGCAGTTTATTTCATATGGCCTCTCATTCAGAGTTTCCGTGAGTAATGAACACTTGTGGGGTAGTCAGGATAAAATAGCCACAAATTAAGCATCTCCCTGAATGATACACACCTGGGCAACAGTCAGGATTTTATTTGATATGGACACTCATACAGAACCTCTTTCAATAATGCACATGTAAAGAATAATCAGTAGTCTCTTTCATATAGTGATTCCTTTAGAGAATCAATGAATAACGGAAACTTGTGGAGTAAAATCGAGTATGTTTCATATGGATATCCTTTCAGTGTTTCAGTGAATAATACATATATCTGGAATAGCCAGAAATATCTTTCATATGGCCACTCGTTCAGGTCCTCAGTGGATAATACACCCCTGGGAAATAGTCAAGAATCTACTTCAAATCGCCACACATTGAGAGTCTCTGTATATAATGCACACCTGGGGAATAGTCACGAGTCTCTTTATTATACCCACTTATACACTCTCATTCAATAATACACACCTGGAAAAGATCTTCCAAGGTGGCGCCATAGAAAAAACCTCAGAATTGCAGCTCTCAGTGAAGCCGCAGAAGTCCTAGCATTTTCATTGCCTTTGTCAATGAACATGAAAGTCCTGTGTGTAGGAGAGAATATGCACATTCTTGCATCTTTTCCGCTACAGTCACTGCACAAAATACTGGTCTCCCTGTTAAACCAGCAATCTGAGATTTGAAAGGCAGATTGACATGTCCATCTGATTAAACGGGACTTGGACAATGAGTCAAACCAGGAGATTCCTGAAAGCGTGATTTGAGCCAGTGCAGTAGGCAGTGGCACAGGAGATCACATGGATTCCAGTGCCCTATCAGGAGGCTACTGGGGCATCAGTAAACCATTCAAATTGAGGGAGAGAGAGAGAGAGAGAGAGAGATATGGACTCTGAGGAAAGCCATGACATTTCTGTTCTGCCTATTATTTAACAGAACCAATTATCTAGAGTTTTGCCCCACACAATAGGATCAGTGTAAAGGGCTGCCACTCAGATGCTCCACCCCACTGAAGTATTCCAGGCTACACAGCCTCCCAGGCCCCTCCAGAGTCCCAACAGATCCCACAGCAAAACAGAGCCCCTGGGAGCAGGACTGAGCTGCAATAGCAGGGCAGAACCTCGGCAGGCAAATAGTGAACAGACATCCATTGTCAGGACAGTTTCAGAATATGTTCCAACCCAGACATATCATGAAGGAAAAATTTTATGAGTTCTGCTGCAGCAGAAATAAACACATCCTCCCAACAACTCTGAATGAACAATTCAGCTCAGCATAGTCCTATAAAGAACATTTGAGGAGGCAAGATGGCATCATAGAGGCAACTCAGGATTGCAGCTGTCAGTGAAGGCACAGAGGGTGAGTCCTAGCCGCATCCTTGGACGTTCCTTTTATGCCCACAGAGCTTGAAAGTCCCAGGTGTGGGAGACACGGACGCTAGCGCAGCCAGCTAACGCAGCCAGCTCCCGCCGCCTCTTCAGCCGGTGCCGCAGCGGGACCCAGCGAAACTCACTGGTCAGGGTGCCCTGTTAAACTGGCAATCTGAGATTTGAAGGCAGATTGGCATGTTCATCTGATTGAACGGGACTTGGACAATGAGCCAGACCAGGAGTTTTATGATTCACATAGTCTCACAATGATATTTTTAATGAGCTACTCCCAGTGAGATGACCTCAGCTTGGGAGAAAGAGAGAGATGACTCTCAATTGATCACTTTCCCACGCTCATGGGGACAAGCAGGGCAGCGACTGGAGGTGCTTCTGAGAGTTTTGATGCTGGCATCTACTCAATGAAGATCCACCATTGCTGAGTCCAATGAAGTACAGGACTGACTCAGCCTGCCATTGCCAAGGCAACCTACCATAACAGAGAAACTCCACCAGGATCCAGGAGTGCTCCACAGCAGAAGGGAGCCCAGCAGCAACAGGGCAGAGATGAGGTCAGAGTTCAGGCAAATAGTGAATAGACTGCCGCCCAGTGCAGGAGAGTGCAACAGATACTCATAAAGAAAGCCCCAACTCCTTGAGGCAGTAATTGCCTGACAAAAAACCCAGGTCCAGATGGGATCACAGCTGAATTCTACCAGACACAGAGGATCTGGTACCATTCCTTCTGAAACTATTCCAAATAATCCGAGGGAACCATTCCCAAATCATTTTATGAGACCAACATCATCCTGATACCAAAACCTGGCAGAGACTCAACAAGAAAAGCTTCAGGTATCCATGATGAACATAGATGCAAAATCTTCAATAAAATACTGGCAAACCAATTGCAACAGCACATTCTTATCCATCATGATCAAGTAATTCATCCATGCAAGGCTGGTTCAACATCTGTCTATAAATGTAATTCACCACATAAACAGAAGCAAAAACAAAACCACATGATTATCTCAATTGATGCAGAGAAGGCATTTGACTTCTTTTGTCTCAATAAATTTGGTATTGATGGAACATATCTCAAAGTAATAAAAGCTATTTACGACAAACCAACAGGCAATATCATACTTAATGGGCAAAACTGGAAGCATTCCTTTGAAATCCGGCACTAGACAAGGATGCTCTCACCACTTCTATTCAACATAGTAAGTTCTAGCCAGAACAATCAGGCAAGAAAAGAAATAAAGGGTATTCAAATAAGAAAGGTGGAAGACAAATTGTCTCTATTTGCAGACGACATGATAGTATACCTAGAAGACCCCATCACCTGCCCAGCTCCTGCAACTGATAAGCAACTTCAGCAAAGTCTCAGGATATAAAATCAATGTTCATCACAAGCATTTTATACACCAACAACAGACTTGGGCATAAAGCTTCACTTGTGAGTTCCTAGGAATACAAGTCACTGAATGTAAGGGTTTTTAGGCCCAACAACTGCTCAACGAAATAAGAGAGGACACAAACAGATGGAGAAACATTCCATGTTCGTGGTTAGGAAGAATCAATATGTGATGGCTATACTGCACACATAACAATATTCATGTAAATGTTTTAAATCCAATCAAAAGACATAGACTGGCAAATTGGATTAAAAAAACCAAAACCCATCAGTGTGCTGTATCAACAGCATGGTACTGGTACCAAAACAGAGATATAGACCAATGGAACAGAACAGAAGCATCAGAGGCAACACCGTGTATCTACAACCATATTATCTTTGATAAACCAGACAAAAACACGCAATGGGGAAAGGATTCCCTGTTTAATAAATGGCGTTGGGAAAACTGGCTAGCCATGTGCAGAAAGCAAAAACTGGACCCCTTTTTGACACCTTAAACTGAAATTAACTCCAGATGGATTAAAGACTTAAACATAAGACCTGACACCAGAAAAACCCTGGAAGAAAATCTAGGCAAAACCATTCAGGACATAGGAGTAGGCAAGGACTTCATGAACAAAACACCAGCATTGGAAGGATAGTGGGACCTTCTCCACAGCTTCTGCACGGCAAAAGAAACAGTCACTAGAGTGAATCGGCAACCTCTAGCTCTTTCAATTTTGACGATAGGGTGTCCATTTTGATTCTCTCCACTCTGCTTATGTGGGCACTTATTGCTATATATTTTCCTCTACAGACTGCTTTATATGTGTCCCAGTGATTCTGGTACGTTGTGTCTTCGTTTTCGTTGATTTCAACGATCTTTATTTCTGCCTTTATTTCATCGTTTATCCAATCAACATTCAAGAGCCAATTGTTCAGTTTCCATGAAGCTGTGTGGTTCTGGGTTATTTTCTGAATTCTGAGTTCCAACTTGATTGCACTATGGTCTGAGAGACTGTTTGTTATTATTTCAGTTGTTTTGCATTTGCTGAGGAGTGCTTTACTTCCAATTATGTGGTCAATTTTGGAATAGGTTTGATGTGGTGCTGAGAAGAATGTATATTCTGTGGATTTGGGGTGGAGAGCTCTGTAAATATCTATCAGGTTTGCTTGTTCCAGGTCTGAGATCAAGTCCTGGATGTCCTTGTTTATTTTCTGTCAGATTGATCTGTCTGATATTGACAGTGCAGTGTTAAAGTCTCCCACTATTATTGTGTGGAAGTCTAAGTCTCTTTTTAAGTCATTGAGAACGTGTCTTATATATCTGAGTGCTCCTGCATTGGGTCCATATATATTTAGAATCATTAGCTTTTCTTGTTGTATTTTTCTTTTTACCATTATGTAATGACCTTTTTTGTCCCTTTTGAACTTTGTTGCTTTAAATTCTATTTTATCAGAGACGAAAATTGCAACTTTTGCTTTTTTTTGCTCTCCATTTGCTTGGTAAATTTTCCTCCATCCCTTTATTTTGAGGCTTTCTGTATTCTTGTGTGAGGTTGGTTTCCTGGATACAGCACACTGATGGGTTTTGGTTTTTTTCCAATTTACCAGTCTGTGTCTTTTTTTTGGTGCATTTAGTTCATTTACATTTTGGGTTAATATTGTTATGTGTGAATTTGATACTGCCATTTTGATGCTAGCTGGCTGTTTTGCCCATTGGTTCATATAGATTCTTCATTTTGTTGATGCTCTTTAGCATTTCGTATGCTTTTAGGATGGCTGGTACTGGTTGTTTCTTTCTATGTGTAGTGCCTTTTGCAGGAGCTCTTGTGAAGCAGGCCTAGGGGTGACAAAATCTCTGAGTACTTGCTTGTTTATGAAGGATTTTATTTTCCTTCACGTACGAAGCTCAATTTGGCTGGATATGAAACTCTGGGTTGAAAGTTTTTTTCTTTAAGGATGTTGAATATTGGCCCCCACTCTCTTCTGGCTTGTAGAGTCTCTGCCGAGATATCTGCTGTGAGTTTGATGGGCTTTCTTTTGTGGGTGACCCGACCTTTCTCTCTGGCTGTCCTTTGTATTTTCTCCTTCATTTCAACCCTGGTGAATCTGACAATTATGTGCCTTAGGGTTGCTCTTCTTGCAGAGTAACTTTGTGGTGTTCTCTGTATTTCCTGGAGTTGAGTATTGACGTGTCTTGCTAGGTTGGGGACATTTTCCTGGATAATATCCTGAAGAGTATTTTCCAGCTTGGATTCATTATCTTCATCACATTCTGGTACACCTATCAAACGTAGGTTGGGTCTCTTCACATAGTCCCACATTTCTTGGAGATTTTGTTCATTCCTTTTTGCGCTTTTTTCTTTAATCTTGGTTTCTCATTTTATTTCATTGAGTTGATCTTCGACTTTTGATATTCTTTCTTCTGCTTGGTCAATTCGGCTGTTGAAACTTGTGTATGCTTCGCAAAGTTCTCGTGTTGTGTTTTTCAGCTCCTTCAATTCATTCATATTCCTCTCTAAGTTGTCCATTCTTATCATTTTTTCGAATATTTTTTCCAATCTTTTTTCAAGGTTCTTAGTTCCTTTGCACTGGTTTAGAACATGTTCTTTTAGCTCACTGAAGTTTTTCATTATCCACTTTCTGAAGTCTAATTCTGTCATTTTGTCATACTCATTCTCTGTCTGTCTTTGTTCCCTTGCTGGTGAGGAGTTTTGGTCCTTTGTAGGAGGTGAAGTGTTTTGGTTTTGGGTGTTTTTCTCCTTTTTGCATGGGTTCCTTCCCATCTTTATGGATTTATCCACCTGTTATCTTAGTAGTTGCTGATTTTTCAATTAGGTCTCTGTGTGGACCCCCAGATTGTTGATGATGAGGTATTTCTGTTACTTACTTTTCCTTCTAATGGTCTAGCCCTCTGCTGTATGAGTGCTGAGGTCCACCCAGGCCCTGCTTGTCTGGGGTACACCTGTAGCAGCTGTGAACAGTGAGGGATGATACCAGTTTCTTCTTCTGCTATCTTTGTTCCAGAATGATGCCTGCCAAATGTCAGTCTGATTAGTCCTTTTGGGGTGACTTTGATATACAGGGTCAGGAGCTGCTTGAGGAGACGGTCTGTGCTTTATAGGAGCTCCAGTGCTGAGCTGTGAGCTTCGTTGTTCATTCAGGGTTGTTGGGAGTATGTGTTTAACTCTGCTGCAACAGAACTCATAAAACCCTTCCTTTTTTTCCCCTTAGATGCTCTGTCTCAGGGAGTTGGGGCTTTTATGAGTATCTGTTGCACTGTCCTGCCCAGCTAGGAGGCAGTCTATTCACTATTTGCCTGCCGGGCTTTTGCCCTGCTAGCTCTTGCTGCTGTGGTGCTCCACTGCTGGTGGAGTCTCTCGTTATGGCGTGTTGCCTCGGCCACAGCAGGCTGCGTCATCCCTGGACGGTACTTCAGTAGGGACGAATTGCATCCATAGTGGCAGACGCCCCTCCCCCACCTGGCTGCACCGTCCTGGATGCTGGCAGCAAAACTCTCAGCCCCAAGTGCCTCCAATCGCTGCCCTGCTTGTCCCCATGAGGGTGGGACCTGCCAAGCCTCATCACCCAGCTCCCTGCCTCAGAGTCCATCCTCTCTCTCTCTCTCTTCCTCTACCCAAGCTGAATGGTTGACTCTCTCACTGGTGCCCCAGTAGCCTGCCGATAGGGCACTGGGATCCCTGTGATCTTCCATGCCACTGCCCTCTGCAGCAGCTCAGATCACGCTTCCCAGGAATCTCCTGGTCTGTCTCATTGTCCAAGTCCCATTCAATCAGATGGACATGCCTATCTGCCCTTCCATATCTCAGATTGTCAGTTTAACAGGGCAACCGGACCAGTGAGTTTTGTGCCTGGTGCCACTGCAGTGTGGCGCTGGCTGAACCAGCCATGCAAGCTGGCTGCACTAGTGTTCCATGTCTCTCCCACACCTGGGACTTTCAACGTTCTGTGGGCAAAAATGTTCCATCTGAGAATGCGGCTAGGACTCACCCTCTGTGCCTTCACTGAGAGCTGCAATCCTGAGTCACCTCTATGACACCATCTTGGAACTCTCCATCGTATGTAGAAGTCTATTTCATATAGCTAGACATTCAAAGACTCACTGAATAATACACACCTGAAGGAAAGTTAGAATTCTATTTTATAATGTCACTCTTTCAGAACCCAACCTAAAAATTCACTCCTAGAAAAATTCAGGAGTCTCCTTCCTATGGCCACTCATTTAGAGCCTCATTGAATAATACACATCAATTTAAATGTCAGGAGTGTATTTCACATGGCCACTCATTCAGAGCCTCAGTGAATCATACATACCTGGGGAAAACTCGGGAATCTATTTCATATAGCAACTCATTCAGAGACTCATGGAATAATGGACACCTGTGAAATAGTCTGGAGTCTATTTGAGATGTTGATTCATTCAGTGCCTTAGTGGAAAATGCACAGCTGAGGAATAGTTAGGAGGCTGTTCTTGTAGCAATTTATCCACACACTTATTAAGTAATACACACCTGCAGAATAGTCAGGAGTGTATTTCAGTTGGCCACACATTCAGAAGCTAAGTGAATAATACACACCTGTGGAATAGTCAGGAGTCTATTTCATATGGCCTCTCATTCAGAGCTTCAGTGAATAATGCACACCTGGGGAATAGTCAGGAGTCTATTTCATATGGCCAAACTTTCAGAGCCTCAGTGAATAATACACACCTGTGGAATAGTCAGGAGTCTATTTCATATGGCCACTCAGAGCCTCACTTTATGGTACACACCTGTAAAATAGTCTTATGGCCACTGATTCAGAATCTTATCAACTAATGCACACCTGGGGAATAAGTGAGGATTCTGTTTTATATGGCCACTCATTCAGAGCCTCACTGAATAATACACACCTTTGGAATTGTCGAGTCTTTTTCATATTGCCACTCATTTAGATCCTCAGTGAATAATACACACCAGGGTAATAGTGAGGAGCCTCTTTTATATAGCCACTCATTCAGAGCCTCACTGAATAATAAACACTTGGGAGATCGTCAGGATTCTATTCCATACTACCACTCATTCAGAGCCTTATTGAATAATTCACAATGGGACCAGGAGTCTATTTCATATGGCCACTCAGAGAATCAGTGAATAATGCACACATGATAAATACTCAGTGAATATCAGGAGTCTATTTCATAAGGCCACTCAGAGCCTCAGTGAATAATGCACATCACGGTATTAGTCAAGATCCTCTTTCATATGACCACTGATTCAGCATCTCACTGAATGATACACACCTGGGAGTCGTCAGGATTCTGTTCCATAAGACCACTCATTCAGAGCCTTTCTGAATAATTCACAATGGGGCAATAGTCAGGAGTCTATTTCATATGGCCTCTCATTCAGAGCTTCAGTGAATAATGAACACCTGTGGAGTAGTCAGGACCTATTTAAGATAGCCACATATTAATCACCTCCCTGAATGATACCCACAGAGTTGATAGTCACGAGTCTATTTGATATGGACACTCATACAGAACCTCTTTGAATAATGCACATGTGGGGATAATCACTAGTCTATTTCATATGGTGATTCCTTTGGAGAATCAATGAATAACGCACACCTGTGGAGTAAAATCGGGTCTATTTCATATGGCCACTCTTTCAGTGTTTCAGTGAATAATATATACATATCTGGAATAGCCATGAATCTCTTTCATATGGCCACTCATTCAGGGCCTCAGTGAATAATGCAGCCCTGGGAAATAGTCAAGAGTCTACTTCAAATGTCTACACATTTAGAGTCTCTGTAAATAATGCACACCTGGGGAATAGTCAGGAGTCTCTTTCTTATGCCCACTTATTCAGAGTCTCATTGAATAATACACACCTTGGGAAGATTTAAGAGTCTACTTTATATAGCCACTCATTTAGAGCCTCAGTGAATAATGCACACCTATAGAATAGACACTAGTCTATTTTGTATGGCCACAAAATTAAAGCCTGAGTGAGTAAAGCATAACTTTGGAATAGTGAGGAGTCTATTACATATGCCCACTTAATCAGTGTCTCAGTCAATAATGCACACTTAAGAAATAGTAAGAAATATATTTCATCTAATCACTAACTCAAAGCCTCATTAAATAATACGCACCTGTGAAATAGTCAGGAGGGTATTTCATATGGACAAACTTTAAGAGCCTCAGTGAATAATGCATACCGAGGAATACTCAGGACACTATTACATATGGCCTCTCATTCAGATCTTCACTGAATAATGAAAACCTGTAGAGTACTCAGAAGTCTGTTTCATATAGCTACACACTCAGAGCCTCACTGAATAATACACACCTGAGGGAAAGTCAGGATTCTATTTCATAAAGACACTCTTTCAGAGCCCTACCTAAATATGCACTCCTGGGAGTATTCAGGAGTCTCTTTCCTATGGCCACTCATTCAGAGCCTCATTGAATAATACACATCTATGGAAAAGTCAGGAGTGTATTTTACATGGCCACTCATTCAGAGCTTCAGTGAATCATACATACCTGGGGAATACTCAGGAGTCTATTTCATATAGCCACTCATTCAGAGACTTATAGAATAATACACACCTGCAAAATAGTCTGGAGTTTATTTGAGATGATTGTTCATTCCGTGCCTCTGTGGAAAATGCACATGTGAGGAATAGGCAAGGGGATATTTTATGTAGCCACTCATCCATATACTTGGTAAGTAATACACACCTGTGGAATAGTCAGGAGTCTATTTCATGTGGCCATTTATTCAGAAACTCACTGAATGATACACACATGGGGAATAGTCAGAGTCTATGTCATATGGCCACTCAATCAGCCATTACTGAAAGGTGCACACCTGGGAAATAGTCAGGATTCTATTTCATATGACCATTGTTTAAGAGCCTCATTGAATTATGCACACCTGAGCAATAATCAGGAGGCTATGTCATATGAACACTCCTTCAGAGCCTCAGTGAATAATACACACCTAGGGAATACTCAGGAGTCTATTACATAGGCCCTCTCATTCAAAGACTCACTGAACAATGCACACCTGTTGGGTACTCAGGAGTCTATTTCATATGGCCACACATTCAGCACCTCACTGAATGATACACATGTATGGAATAGTCAGGATTCTATTTAATATGAACGCCCATTATGAGCCTCTCTGAATTATGTATGCCTTTGAATCCTAAGGAATCTATTTCTTATCGACCTCCTTTCCGAGTCTAACAGAAAAATTATCACATGTAGAATTGTAAGGAGTAAATTTTGTATGGCCCCTTTTTCAGAGACTTCATTGAATAATGTATACCTGGAGAAAAATTGGAATCTCTTTCATATAACCATTCATTCAGAGCATCAGTAAAGAATGCACACCTGTGGAGTGGCCAAGTGTCTATTTGCTTTGGCCACACATTCAGAACATCAGTGAATAATACAAACCTGAGTCAGGAGTCTATTTCATAAGGCCCCCTCATTCAGAGGCTTAGTAAATAATACACACCAGGGAATAGTCAGGAATCTATTATATATTGCCACTTATTCAGAGCCTCAGTGAATAATGCACACCTGGGAAATAGTCAGGAGTCTATTTCATATGGACACTCTTTCAGAGTCTCCCTGAATAATACACACATTGGGGAGAGTCAGGAATCTGTTTCTTATGGCCACTCAGTGAGTCTCCCATGAAATAGTGCACACTTGTGGAATTGTCAGGAATCTATTTCATATGGCAACTCATACAGAATCTCAGTGAATAACACACACCTGGAAAATTGTCAGGAGTGTATTTCAATTAAGCACACACTAAGAGGCTCAGTGAATTATACACAACTGGGGAAGGATCAGGATTCAATTTCTTCTGGCCTCTCACTTAGAGCTTCATTGAATAATGCACTCCTGTGGAATAGTCAGGAGCCTACTTGATATAGCCACTCATTCAGAGCTTCTCTGTATAATATGCACCTTGGGGATATTTAGGAGTCTATTTTATATTACCACTGATTCAACGCCTTAGTAAATAATGCATAACATACCTGGGGAGTACTAATCAATCTATTTCATATGGCCATTATTCCTCACCACAGTGAATAATGCACACCAGGGGAATAGTCAGGATTCTATTTCTTATGGACACTCATTCAGACCTTCACTGAATAATGCACACATTGGGAATAGTGAGGATTCTGTTTCATATGGCCATTCATTCAGAGCCTCATTGAATGGTACCCACCTGTGGAATAGTCAGGAGACTATTTTATGCAACCAGTCATCCAGAGCCCCAGTGAATCATGCAAGCCTGAGGAGTACAGAGGATTTTATTTCAAATGACACTTCCTTCAAAGCATGAGTAAATAATTCATACCTGGGAAATAGTCAAGGCTTTATTTCATATGGCCATTCATTCAGTGCCTCAGTGAATGAATGCACTTAAAGAATAATCGGGTTTTTAGTCCAAGATGGTGCCATAGAAACAACTCAGGATTGCAGCTCTCACTGAAGGCGCAGAGGATGAGTCCTAGCCGCATTCTCAGACGGACCTGTTTTGCCCACAGATCTTTGAAAGTCCTAGGTGTAGAAGATACATGGGACAGCAGGGCAGCCGGCTCATGTGGCTGGTTCGGCCAGCACCACAGTACAGCAGCACCAGGCATAAAACTCACTGGTCTGGGTGACCTGTTAAACTGGCAATCTGAGATTTGGAAGAGCAGATTGACATGTCCATCTGATTAAACGAGACTTGGACAATGAGCCAGATCAGGAGATTCCTGGAAAGTGTGATTTGAGCTGGTGCAGTGGGCAGTGGCACAGGAGATCGCACAGATACCAGTGCCATATCAGGAGGCTACTGGAGAATCAGTGAGAAATTCAACCGTTCAAATTGGGGAGAAAAAGAGAGAGAGAGAGAGAGGACAGACTCTGAGACAGGGAGCCAGGTGATAGGGCTCAGTGGGTTCCACTTTCACATAGACAAGCAGGGCGGCAATTGAAGGCACTCAGGGTTGAGAGTTTTGCTGCTGGCACAGCTGAATTTAGGATGGTGCAGCCCGGTGGGGGAGGGGTGTCCACCACTACAAATGCAATTCACCCCTACTGAAGTACCGCCCAGTGCTGACGCAGCCTGCCATTGCCGAGGCAACCCGCCATAACAGAGAGACTCCACCAGCTGGGCAAAGTGCACCACAGCAAAACGGAGCCCCATGGAAGCAGGGAGGACCCTTGCTAGCAGGGTGGAGCCTCAGCAAGCAAATAGTGAATAGACTACCTCCTAGCCGGGCAGGACAGTGCAACACATATTCATTAAAAAAGCCCCAACTCCCTGAGACAGAGCATCTAAAAGGGTAAAAAAAGGGGGGTTATGAGTTCTGCTGCAGCAGACATAAACACATCCTCCCAACAACCCTGAATGAGCTCATTACTGGAGCTCCTATAAAGCACAGACCGTATCCTCAAGCATCTCCCTGACCCTTGTATATCCAAAGAGTCACCTCAAAAAAGGACTAATCAGACTGACATTCAGCGGGCATCATTCTAGAACAAAGATAGCAGGAGAAGAAACTGGTAGCATCCTCACTGTTCCGCAGCTGCTACAGGTGTACCCAGACAAGCAGGGCCTGGAGTGACCTCAGCACTCATACAGCAGAGGGCTAGACCATTAGAAGGAAAACTAAGTAACAGAAATACTTCATCATCAACAATCTGGGCATCCACCAGAGACCCAATTGAAAAATCAGCAACTACTAAGATGACAGGTGGATAAATCCATAAAGATGGGAAGAAACCAGCAAAAAGGAGGAAAACACAAAACCAAAACACCTCACCTCCTAAAGGACCAAAACCTCACCAGCAAGGGAACAAAGCTGGATGGAGAATGAGTGTGATGAAATGACAGAATAAGACTTCAGAAGGTGGATAATGAGAAACTTCAGTGAGCTAAAAAAAATTTTCTAAATCAATGCAAAGAAAGTAAAAACCATGAAAGAAGATTCAAAAAATATTCGAGGAAATAATAACAAGAATGGACAACTTAGAGAGGAATATGAATGAATTGAAGGAGCTGAAAAACACAACACGAGAACTTCGCAAAGCATGCACAAGTTTCAACAGCCAAATTGACCAAGCAGAAGAAAGAATATCAGAAGCTGAAGATCAACTCAATGAAATAAAATGAGAAACCAAGATTAGAGAAAAAAGTGCAAAGAGGAATGAACAAAATCTCCAAGAAAGGTGGGACTATGTGAAGAGACCCAACCTATGTTTGATAGGCGTACCAGAATGTAATGAAGAGAATGAATACAAGCTGGAAAATACTCTTCAGAATATTATTCAGGAAAAGTTCCCCAACCTAGCATGACAGGTAAATACTCAACTCCAGGAAATACAGAGAACAACACAAAGATGCTTCGCAAGAAGAGGAACCCCAAGGCACATAACCTTCAGATTCACCAGGATTGAAATGAAGGAGAAAATACTAAGGGCGGCCAGAGAGAAGGGTCGGGTCACCCAAAAAGGGAAGCCCATCAGGGAGCTGGGTGATGGGGCTCGGCGGGTCCCACCCTGACGGGGACAAGCAGGGCAGCGATTGGAGGTGCTCGGGGCTGAGAGTTTTGCTGCCGGCTTCTAGGACGGTTCAGCCTGGTGCGGGAAGGACGTCCACCACTACTGACACAATCCACCGATACTGAAGTACCGCCCAGGGCTGACGCAGCCTGCTGTTGCCAGGCAACCCGCCATAACAAAGAGACTCCGTCAGCAGGGCAGAGAAAGCCACAGCAGGGAGGAGCAAGCCACAGCAGAATGGAGCCCAGCAATAACAGGGAGGACATGCACTAGCAGGGCAAAGCCCAAGCAGAAAAATAGTGAATAGTCTACCTCCTAGCTGGGGAGGACAGTGCAACAGATACTCATAAAGAAAGCCCCAACTCCCTGAGACAGAGCATCTAAGGGGGACAAAAAGGGGGGTGTTTTGAGTTCTGTTGCAGCAGACATAAACACATCCTCCCAAACAACACTGAATAAACAACGGAGCTCACAGCTCAGCACTGGAGCTCCTATAAAGCACAGACCGTCTCCTCAAGCAGCTCCCTGACCCCTGTATAATCAAAGAGTCATCACCCCAAATAAGGGCTTATCGGACTGACATTTAGTGGGCATCATTCTCAAATAAAGATAGCAGAAGAAGACACTGGTAGCATCCCTCAGAGTTCCACAGCTGCAACAGGTGAACCCCAGACAAACAGGGCCTGGAGTGGACCTCAGCACTCGTACAGCAGAGGGGCTAGACCATTAGAAGGAAAACTAAGTAACAGAAATACCTCATCATCAATAATCTGGGTGTCCACACAGAGACCCAATTGAAAAATCAGCAACTGCTAACACGACAGGTGGATAAATCGATACAGATGGAAAGAAACCAACGCAAAGAGGAGGAAAACACCCGAAACCAAAACACTTCACCTCCTACAAAGGACCAAAACTCCGAATCAGCAAGGGGACAAAGCTGGACGGACAATGAGTGTGAGGAAATGACAAAATCAGACTTCAGAAAGTGGATAATGAGAAATTTCAGTGAGCTAAAAAAAATGTTCTAAATCAGTGCAAAGAAAATAAGAACCTTCAAAAAATATTTGAAAAAAGATTCGAAGAAATGAAAACAAGAATGGACAACTAAGAGAGAAATATGAATGAATTGGAGGAGCTGAAAAACCCAACGAGAACTTATGAAGCATGCACAAGTTTCAACAGCGAATTGACCAAACAGAAGAAAGAATATCAGAAGTGAAGATCAACTCAATGAAATAAAACGAAACCAAGATTAAAGAAAAAGATGAACAAAATCTCCAAGAAATGTGGGACTATGTGAAGAGACCCAACCTACGTTTGATAGGTGTACCAGAATGATAAATGAATCAAGCTGGAAAACACTCTTCAGGATATTATCAGGAAAATTTCCCAACCTAGCAATACAGGTCAATACTCAACTCCAGAAAATACAGAGAACACACAAAGATACTCCAAGAAGAACAACCCCAAGGCATATAATTAGATTCACCAGGGTTGAAATGAAGGAAAAAAATACAAGGGCAGCCAGAGAAAGGTCAGGTCACCCAGAAGCCCATCAGACTCACAGCTGATCTGTCGGCAGAGACTCTACAAGGCAGAAGAGTGGGGCCAATATTCAACATCCTTAAAGAAAAGAACTTTCAACCCAGAATTTCATATCCAGCCAAACTGAGCTTCATAAGTGAAGGAAAATAAAATCCTTCATGAACAAGCAAGTACTCAGAGATTTTGTCATCAATAGGCCTGCTTTACAAGAGCTCCTGAAAGAGGCACTATACATAGAAAGAAACAACCAGTACCAGCCATCCTAAAAAAACCAAATGATGTGCATCAACAAAATGAAGAGTCTACATGAACCAATGCAAAACAAGCTAGAATCAAAATGGCAGTATCAAATTCACATAACAATATTAACCCTAAATGAAAATGGGCTAAATACAATCAAAAGACACAGACTGGCAAATTGGATAAAAAGCCAAAACCCTAGGTGTGCTGTATCCAGAAACCACCTCACATGCAGAACATGCAAAGGCTCAAAATAAAGGAATGGAGGAAGATTTACCAAGCAAATGGAGGCAAAAAAGCAGGAGTTGCAATCTCATCTCTGATAAAATAGACTTTAATCAACAAAGATCAAAAGGGACAAAGAAGGTCATTACATAATGGTAAAAGGATCGATACAACAAGAAGAGCTAACGATTCTAAATATATGGACTGGAGCACCCAGATATATAAGGCAAGTTCTTAATGACTTACAAGAGACTTGGGTCACAATAGTGGGAATTTAACACTCCACTGGCAATATGAAAGATCAACCAGAATATTAACAAAAATATCCAGGACTTGAACTCAGACCTGGAACAAGCAAACATGATAGATACAGAACTCTCACCCCAAATCCAACATTCTTCTCAGCACCACATCACCTACTCCAAAATTGACCACATAATTGGAAGTAAAGCACTCCTCAGTAAATGCAAAACAACTGAAATCATAAGTCTCTCAGACCATAGTGCAATCAAGTTGGAACTCAGAATTCAGAAAATAACTCAAAACCGCACAGCTTCATGGAAACTGAACAACTGGCTCTTGAATTTTGATTGGATAAACAATGAAATGAAGGCAGAAATAAAGTTCTTTGAAACCAAAATGAATACACAACGTACCAGAATCTCTAGACACATTTATTTATTT
>CM038400.1:142032747-142109411 GCA_021498475.1 Saguinus midas | reverse complement strand
GGAGTTAAAGGGAGTTTCAGAGTATTCAAGGAAGATGGAATTGCCTTGATCATACAATGGGTCTAACCTAGGTCATTTCATGAAAGTGTTAAGCTAAATATTAAACTGATGCCCTGTGATTTATTACATGTTTCTTAAGAAAAAAAAAAAAAAAAAGAACCAGTGAAGCTTTCTGCAATGAAGGGGGAAGTATGGGATTTGCTAGAGATAGGGATTTGGAAAATACAGGTCAAGGCATTTTTTTTGCAGTCTTTTATTTCTATTCTCATGAGAAATCAAAGGTAAGCATCTGTAACAAATGAACGTAATGAAATGGAAATAATTTTTGCCTAGGCATTGGAAAGTGAAGGATTTATTAAAATGTTAACTCCTGGAAGGCAAGGATTGTTTTTCCAAAGGTGTGTGCCACCTAGCAGGTATCTGTACAGAACAGGACATAGTTGCTCTTGGGTGGTGAGTCTATCAAATTTTTGGCTTTCTTTTCATAGCTGCATAACAGCAAAAATAAATTCACATTGTTCATGTGAAATGTGGGGTGGAATGCACCCCAGACTTACCAAGACCTGCTATTAGTATCTTGTGTTCCTAGCAAACAAACTCCACTTTTTCAATAAGTGCAAAATACACGTTTGCAATTCTGCTTTTTCTGTAATGCTCACTTACTGGCGATTTTTCCCATCAAGCATACAGTCCCCATCATGATTACTCATCTATGCCAAGATGGAGTGTGAGTTGCTCTACTGACCTTTGTTCTCAGTTTTCTGCCCATAGGGTCAAATTATGCATTTTTAATGAGCATTCATCTCATTTTGTTCAATGAAAATATGAAAGGTGATTTGCTAGATTGTTGAAGCCTGTACTGACAGCTAGCAAATGTAAGAGAATGATCATCAAGAAATCATCTCCCCTCCAGTGTCCCTGCCTAATGGGAAAAGGTCATATGTCATATATTCTAAGTAGTCAAAAGTGTGTATCATTCACTGAGTTTCTGGATAAGTGGCCGCATGAAATAGACTCCTGAAAATTCCCCAGGTGTGTATTACTTACTAAGGGTATGGATCAGTGGCTACATAAAATAGCCACTTGCCTATTCCTCATGTGTGCATTTTCCACTGAGGCACTTAATGAACCATCATATCAAATAGACTCCAGACTATTTTTCAGTTGTGCATTATTCCATGAGTCTCTGGATGAGTGGCCATGTGAAATAGACTTTTGAGTATTTCCCAGGTATGTATAATTCACTGAGGCTCTGAATGAATGGCCATGTGAAATACACTCCTGACATTTCCATAGATATATATTATTCAATAAGGCTCTGAATCAGTGGCCATAGGAAGGAGACTTCTAAATATTCGCAGGAGTGCATTTTCAGGTTGGGCTCTGAAAGAGTGTCTTTATGAAATAGATACCTGACTTTCCCCCAGGTGTTCATTATTCAGTGAATCTCTGAATGAGAGGTCATATATAAAATTGTCCTTAGTATTCCCCAGTATACATTAGTCACTGAGACTATGAATGTTTGGCCATATGAAATAGCTTCCTGACTATTCCACAGGTGTGTGTTATTTAATGAGGCTTTGAGTTAGTGATGAGATAAAGTAGATTCTTTACTATTCCTAAGGAGGATATTATTGACTGAGACACTGATTAAGTGGGAATATGGAATAGACTCCTCACTATTCCAAAGTTGTGCATTATTCACTCAGGCTTAGATATTGTGGCCATACAAAATAGACCAGTGTCTGTTCCATAGGTGTGAATTATTCCCTGAGGCTCTAACTGTGTGGCTATACAAAATATACACTTATCTCTTTCCCAGGTGTGAATTATTGAATGAGACTGAATAAGTGGCATAAGAAAGAGACTCCTGACTCTTTCCCAGGTGTGCATTAGATACAGAGACTCTCAATGTGTGGCCATTTGAAGTAGATTCTTGACTATTTCCAGGGGTGTATTATTCACTGAGGCCCTGAACGAGTGGCCGTATGAAAGAGATTTCTGGTTATTCCAGATATGTATACTATTCACTGAAACACTGAAAGGGTGTTCATGTTAAATAGACTTGATTTTACTCCACAGGTTTGTGTTATTCATTGATTCTCTAAAGAAATCACCATATGAAAGAGACTAGTGATTATTCTCTCTTTTTTAATTTTTATTGCATTTTAGGTTTTGGGGTACATGTGCAGAACGTGCAAGATAGTTGCGAAGGTGTACACATGGCAGTGTGTTTTGCTGCCTTCCTCCCTTAAACCAAATTTGGCATTTCTACCCATGATATACCTCTCCAGCTACCCCACCCCGCTGTTTCTCCCTTATTCCCCCAATAGGCGCCCGTGTGTAGTACCCCCATCCCTGTGTCCATGGGTTCTCATTTTTCTCACCCGCCTATGAGTGAGAATACGTGGTATTTTTTTCAGTAATTGTGTCAGTTTGCTGAGCATGATGTTTTCCAGATTCATCCATGTCCTTACAAAGGACAGAAACTCGTCATTTTTGATTGCTGCATAATATTCCATGGTGTATATCTGCCATATTTTCCCAGTCCAGCGTATCATCAATGGGCATTTGGGTTGGTTTCAGGTCTTTGCTATAGTAAACAGTGCTGCAATGAACATTCGTGTGCATGTGTTCTTATAGTAGAACGATTTATATTTGTTTGGATACATACCCAGTAATGGGATTGCTGGGTCAAATGGAATTTCCATTTCTAGGTCCTTAAGTAATTGCCACACTATTTTCCACAATAGTTGAACTAATTTACATTTCTACCAACAGTGTAAGAGTGTTCCTATTTCTCCAAATCCTCTCCAGCTTCGGTTGTCTCCAGCTGTTTAATGATCGCCATTCTAACCGATGTGAGAAGGTATCTCAATGTAGTTGTAATTTGCATCTCTATAATGACCAGTGATGATGAGCATCTTTTTTTTTATTGCATTATAGGTTTGGGGTACATGTGCAGAACGTGCAAGATAGTTGCATAGGTACACACATGGCAGTGTGCTTTGCTGCCTTCCTCCCCTTCACCCACACTTGGTATTCATCCCCAGGCTATCCCCAGCCCCTGCTGTCCCTCCCCATTCCCCAACAAACCCCAGTGTGTAGTCGACCCCCTCTCTGTGTCCATGTGTTCTCATTTTTCTCACCCACCTATGAGTGGTATTTCTTTTTCTGTTCTTGTGTCAGTTTGCTGAGAATGATGTTCTCCAGATTCATCCATGTCCCTACAAAGGACACAAACTCATCATTTTTGATTGCTGCATAATATTCCATGGTGTATATGTGCCACATTTTCCCGGTCCAGTATATCATCGTTGGGCACTTGGGTTGGTTCCAGGTCTTTGCTATTGTAAACAGTGCTGCAATGAACATTCGTGTGCATGTGTCCTCATAGTAGAACAATTTATAGTCCTTTGGATATATACCCAGTAATGGGAGTGCTGGGTCAAATGGAATTTCTATTTCTAGGTCGCTGAGGAATCGCCACACTGTCTTCCACAATGGTTGAACTAATTTACACTCCCACCAACAGTGTAAGAGTGTTCCTATTTCTCCACATCCTCTCCAGCATCTGCTGTCTCCAGATTTCTTAATGATCGCCATTCTAACTGGTGTGAGATGGTATCTCAAAGTGGTTTTGATTTGCATCTCTCTAATGACCAATGATGATGAGCACTTTTTCATATGTTTGTTGGCCTCATGTATGTCTTCTTTTGTAAAGTTTCTGTTCATATCCTTTGCCCATTTTTGAATGGGCTTGTTTGTTTTTTTCCTGTAAATCTGTTTGAGTTCTTTGTAAATTCTGGATATCAGCCCTTTGTCAGATGTGTAAACTGCAAAGATTTTTTCCCATTCTGATGGTTGCCGATTCACTCTAGTGACTGTTTCTTTTGCCATGCAGAAGCTGTGGAGTTTAATTAGGTCCCATTTGTCTATTTTGGCTTTTGTTGCCAATGCTTTTGGTGTTTTGTTCATAAAGTCCTTGCCTACTCCTATGTCCTGAATGGTTTTGCCTAGATTTTCTTCTAGGGTTTTTATGGTGCCAGGTTTTATGTTTAAGTCTTTAATCCATCTGGAGTTAATTTTAGTGTAAGGTGTCAGGAAGAGGTCCAGTTTCTGCTTTCTGCACATGGCTAGCCAGTTTTTCCAACACCATTTATTAAATAGGGAATGCTTTCCCCATTGCCTGTTTTTGTCTGGTTTATCAAAGATAATATGGTTGTAGATATGTTGTGTTGCCTCCGATGCCTCTGTTCTGTTCCATTGGTCTATATCTCTGTTTTGGTACCAGTACCATGCTGTTTTGACTACTGTAGCCTTGTAGTATAGTTTGAAGTCTGGTAGCTGAAAAACACTCTTCAGGATATTATCCAGGAAAATTTCCACAACCTAGCAAGACAGGTCAATATTCAACTCCAGGAAATACAGAGAGCACCACAAAGATACTCTGCAAGAAGAGCAACCCCAAGGCACATAATCGTCAGATTCACCAGGGTTGAAACGAAGGAGAAAATACTAAGGGCAGCCAGAGAGAAGGGTCGGGTCACCCACAAAGGGAAGCCCATCAGACTCACAGCAGATCTCTCGGCAGAGACTCTACAAGCCAGAAGAGAGTGGGGGCCAATATTCAACATCCTTAAAGGAAAGAGCTTTCAACCCAGAATTTCATATCCAGCCAAACTGAGCTTCATAAGTGAAGGAAAAATAAAATCCTTCATGAACAAGCAAGTACTCAGAGATTTTGTCACCACTAGGCCTGCTTTACAAGAGCTCCTGAAAGAGGCACTACACATAGAAAGAAACAACCAGTTTCAGTGTATTAAAAGCATACCAAATGCTAAAGACCATCAACAAAATGAAGAATGTACATGAACCAACGGGCAAAACAGCCAGCTAGCATCAAAATGGCAGTATCAAATTCACACATAACAATAATAACCCTGAATATAAATGGGCTAAATACACCAATCAAAAGACACAGACTGGCAAATTGGATAAACAACAAAATCCCATCGGTGTGCTGTATCCAGGAAACGCACCTCACATGCAAAGATACACAAAGTCTCAAAATAAAGGGATGGAGAAAGATTTACCAAGCAAATGGAGAGCAAATAAAAGCAGGAGTTGCAATTCTCATCTCTGATAAAATAGACTTTAAAGTAACAAAAATCAAAAGGGATAAAGAAGGTCATTACATAATGTTAAAAGGATCCATACAACAAGAAGTGATAACGATTCTAAATATATATGGACCCAATGTAGGAGCACCAAGATATATAAGGCAAGTTCTTAATGACTTACAAAGAGACTTAGACTCCCACACAATAATAGTGGGAGACTTTAACACTCCACTGTCAATAGCAGACAGATCTCCCAGAGAGAAAATTAACAAGGATATCCAGGACTTGAACTCAGACCTGAAACAAGCAAACCTGATAGACATTTACAGAACTCTCCACCACAAATCCACAGAATATACATTCTTCTCAGCACCACATCACACCTACTCCAAAACTGACAACATAATTAGAAGTAAAGCACTCCTCAGCAAATGCAAAACAACTGAAATCATAACAAACAGTCTCTCAGACCATAGTGCAATCAAGGTGGAACTCAGAATTCAGAAAATAACTCAGAACCACACAGCTTCATGGAAACTGAACAGTGGCTCTTGAATGTTGATTGGATAAACAATGAAATGAAGGCAGAAATAAAGAAGTTCTTTTGATGCAGAGAAGGCATTTGACAAAATTCAACAGGCCTTTATGCTAAAAACCCTCAATAAACTTGGTATTGATGGAACATATCTCAAAGTAATAAAAGCTATTTATGACAAACCAACAGCCAATATCATACTTAATGGGCAAAAACTGGAAGCATTCCCTTTGAAATCCGGCACTAGACAAAGATGCCCTCTCTCACCACTTCTATTCAACATAGTACTGGAAGTTCTAGCCAGAGCAATCAGGCAAGAAAAAGAAATAAAGGGTATTCAAATAGGAAAGGTGGAAGCCAAATTGTCTCTATTTGCAGACGACATGATAGTATATCTAGAAGACCCCATCACCTCAGCCCAAAAGCTCCTGCAACTGATAAGCAACTTCAGCAAAGTCTCAGGATATAAAATCAATGTTCAAAAATCACAAGCATTCCTATACAACAATAACAGACTTAAAGAGAACCAAATCAAGAACGAACTGCCATTCACAATTACTACAAAAAAAAAATAAAATACCTAGGAATACAACTCACTAGGAATGTAAGGGACCTCTTTAAGGAAAACTACAAACAACTGCTCAAAGAAATAAGAGAGGACACAAACAGATGGAGAAACATTCCATGTTCGTGGTTAGGAAGAATCAATATCGTGAAAATGGCTATACTGCCCAAAGTAATCTACACAATCAATGCTATCCCCATCAAACTACCATTGAATTTCTTCACAGAACTGGAAAAAACCACCATGAATTTCATATGGAACCAAAAAAGAGCCCGCATAGCCAAGTCAATTCTAAGCAAAAAGAACACAGCTGGAGGCATCACGCTACCAGACTTCAAATTATACTACAAGGCTACAGTAATCAAAACAGCATGGTACTGGTACCAAAACAGAGATATAGACCAGTGGAACAGAACAGAGGCATCGGAGGCAACACAACACATCTACAACCATATTATCTTTGATAAACCAGACAAAAACAGGCAATGGGGAAAGGATTCCCTATTTAATAAATGGTGTTGGGAAAACTGGCTAGCCATGTGCAGAAAGCAGAATCTGGACCCCTTTCTGACACCTTACACTAAAATTAACTCCAGATGGATTAAAGACTTAAACGTAAGACCTGACACCATAAAAACCCTAGAAGAAAATCTAGGCAAAACCATGCAGGACATAGGAGTAGGCAAGGACTTCATGAACAAAACACCAAAACCATTGGCAACAAAAGCCAAAATAGACAAATGGGACCTAATCAAACTCCACAGCTTCTGCACGGCAAAAGAAACAGTCACTAGAGTGAATCAGCAACCATCAGAATGGGAAAAAATCTTTGCAGTTTACACATCTGACAAAGGGTTGATATCCAGAATTTACAAAGAACTCAAACAGATTTACAGGAAAAAAACAAACAAGCCCATTCAAAAATGGGCAAAGGATATGAACAGAAACTTTACAAAAGAAGACATACATGAGGCCAAGAAACATATGAAATAGTGCTCATTGTCATTGGCCATTAGAGAGATGCAAATCAAAACCACATTGAGATACCATCTCACGCCAGTTAGAATGGCGATCATTAAACAATCTGGAGACAGCAGATGCTGGAGAGGATGTGGAGAAATAGGAACACTCTTACACTGTTGGTGGGAGTGTAAATTAGTTCAACCATTGTGGAAGACAGTGTGGCGATTCCTCAGCGACCTAGAAATAGAAATTTTATTTGACCCAGCAATCCCATTACTGGGTATCTATCCAAATGACTATAAATCGTTCTACTATAAGGACACATGCACACGAATGTTCATTGCAGCACTGTTTACAATAGCAAATAACTGGAACCAACCCAAATGCCCAACGATGACAGACTGTACTGGGAAAATGTGGCACATATACACCATGGAATATTATGCAGCAATAAAAAATGATGAGTTTGTGTCCTTTGTAGGGACATGGATGAATCTGGAGAACATCATTCTCAGCAAACTGACACAAGAACAGAAAAAGTAATACCGCATATACTCACTCATAGGTGGGTGAGAAAAATAAGAACGCATGGACACAGAGAGGTGGTCTACTATACACTGGGGACTGTTGGGGGGAAAGGGGGAGGGACAGCATGGGGGCTGGGGGATAGCCTGGGATGAATACCAAGTGTGGGTGAGGGGAGGAAGGCAGCAAAGCACACTGCCATGTGTGTGCCTGTGCAACTATCTTGCTCGTTCTGCACATGTACCCCCAAACCTATAACGCAGTAAAAATTAAAAAAAAAAAAAAAACAAGAAATACAAAATGAAAAAAAAAAAAAAGTTCTTTGAAACCAACGAGAATGAAGACACAACGTACCAGAATCTCTGGGACACATTTTAAGCAGTCTGTAGAGGAAAATATATAGCAATAAGTGCCCACATGAGAAGAGTGGAGAGATCCAAAATTGACACTCTATCGTCAAAATTGAAAGAGCTAGAGGAGCAAGATCGAAAAAGCTCTAAACCTAGCCGAAGATGAGCATCTTTTTATATGTTTTTTGGCCTCATGTATGTCTTCTTTTGTAAAATGTCTGTTCATGTCCTTTGCCCATTTTTGAATGGGCTTGTTTGTTTTTTCCTGTAAATCTGTTTGAGTTTTTTGTAAATTCTGGATATCAGCCCTTTGTCAGTTGGGTAAACTGCAAAGATGTTTTTCCAATCTGTTGGTTGCCGATTCATTCTAGTGACTTTTTCTTCTGCCATGCAAAAGCTGTGGAGTTTTATTAGGTCACATTTGTCTATATTGGCTTTTGTTACCAATGCTTTTGGTGTTTTGGTCATGAAGTCCTTGCCTACTTCTATGTCCTGAATGGTTTTGCCTAGATTTTCTTCTAGGGTTTTTATGGTGCCAGGTTTTATGTTTAAGTCTTTAATCCATCTGGAGTTAATTTTTGTGTAAGTTGTCCAGAAGGGGTCAAGTTTCTGCTTTCTGCACAAGGCTAACCAGTTTTCCCAACACCATTTGTTAAACAGGGAATCCTTTCCCATTGCTTGTTTTTGTCTGGTTTATCAAAGATTATATGGTTGTAGATATGTTGATTTGCCTGATGCCTCTGTTCTGTTCCATTGGTCTATATCTCTGTTTTGGTACCAGTACCATGCTGTTTTGATTACTGTAGCCTTGTAGTATAGTTTGAAGTCTGGTAGTGTGATGCCTCCGCTGTGTTCTTTTGCTTAGAATTGACTTGGCTATGGGCTCTCTTTTGGTTCCATATGAAGTTCATGGTGGTTTTTTCCAGTTCTGTGAGGAAATTCAATGGTAGCTTGATGGGGATAGCATTGATTCTGTAAATTACTTTGGGCAGTATAGCCATTTTCACGATATTGATTCTTCCTAACCACAGACATGGAATGTTTCTCCATCTGTTTGTGTCCTCTTATTTTGTTGAGCAGTGGTTTGTAGTTTTCCTTGAAGAGGTTTATTACGTTCATTGTGAGTTGTATTCCTAGGTATTTTATTTTCTTTGTAGCAATTGTGAATGGCAGTTCATTCTTGATTTGGTTCTCTTTAAGTCTGTTATTGGTGTATAGGAATGCTTGTGATTTTTGCACATTGATTTTATATCCTGAGACTTTGCTGAAGTTGCTTATCAGTTTCAGGAGTTTTTGGGCTGAGGTGATGGGGTCTTCTAGGTATACTATCATGTCGTCTGCAAATAGAGACAATTTGGCTTCCTCCTTTCCTATTTGAATACCCTTTATTTCTTTTCTTGCCTGATTGCTCTGGCTAGAACTTCCAGTACTATGTTGAATAGGAGTGGTGAGAGAGGGCATCCTTGTCTCATGCCGGATTTCAAAGGAAATGCTTCCAGTTTTTGCCCATTAAGTATGATATTGGCTGTTGGTTTGTCATAAATAGCTTTTATTACTTTGAGATATGTTCCATCAATACCGAGTTTATTGAGAGTTTTAGCATAAAGGGCTGTTGAATTTTGTCAAATGCCTTCTCTGCATCAATTGAGATAATCATGTGGTTTTTGTTTTTGGTTCTGTTAATGTGGTGAATGACGTTTATAGACTTGCATATGTTGAACCAGCCTTGCATCCCGGATGAATCCTACTTGATCATGATGGATAAGTTTTTAATGTGCTGTTGCAATCGGTTTGCCAGTATTTTATTGAAGATTTTTGCATCTATGTTCATCATGGATATTGGCCTGAAGTTTTCTTTTCTTGTTGAGTCTCTGCCGGTTTTGGTATCAGGATGATGTTGGTCTCATAAAATGATTTGGGAAGGGTTCCTCTTTTGGATTATTTGGAATAGTTTCAGAAGGAATGGTACCAGCTCCTCTTTGTGTGTCTGGTAGAATTCGGCTGTGAACCCATCTGGACCTGGGCTTTTTGTGTGGTAGGCTCTTAATTGCTGCCTCAACTTCAGACCTTGTTATTGGTCTATTCATAGTTTTGGCTTCCTCCTGGTTTAGGCTTGGGAGGACACAGGTGTCCAGGAATTTATCCATTTCTTCCTGGTTTACTAGTTTATGTGCATAGAGTTGTTTGTAGTATTCTCTGATGATGGTTTGAATTTCTGTGGAATCTGTGGTGATTTCCTTTATCGCTTTTTTATTGCATCTATTTGGTTGTTCTCTCTTTTCTTTTTATCAGTCTGGCTAGTGGTCTGTCTATTTTGTTGATCTTTTGAAAAACCAGCTCTTGGATTTATTGATTTTTGAAGGGTTTTTCGTGTCTCTATCTCCTTCAGTTCTGCTCTGATCTTAGTTATTTCTTGTCTTCTGCTAGGTTTTGAGTTTTTTGATCTTGCTCCTCTAGCTCTTTCAATTTTGATGATAGGGTGTCAATTTTGGATCTCTCCACTCTTCTCATGTGGGCACTTATTGCTATATATTTTCCTCTACAGACTGCTTTAAATGTGTCCCAGAGATTCTGGTATGTTGTGTCTTCATTCTCATTGGTTTTGAAGAACTTCTTTATTTCTGCCTTCATTTCATTGTTTATCCAATCAACATTCAAGAGCCAGTTGTTCAGTTTCCATGAAGCTGTGTGGTTCTGAGTTAGTTTCTGAATTCTGAGTTCTAACTTGATTGCACTATGGTCTGAGAGACTGTTTGTTATGATTTCAGTTGTTTTGCATTTGCTGAGGAGTGCTTTACTTCCAATTATGTGGTCAATTTTGGAGTAGGTGTGATGTGGTGCTGAGAAGAATGTATATTCTGTGGATTTGGGGTGGAGAGTTCTGTAAATGTCTATCAGGTTTGCTTGTTCCAGGTCTGAGTTCAAGCCCTGGATATCCTTGTTAATTTTCTGTCTGGTTGATCTGTCTGATATTGACAGTGGAGTGTTAAAGTCTCCCACTATTATTGTGTGGGAGTCTAAGTCTCTTTGTAAGTCATTAAGAACTTGCCTTATATATCTGGGTGCTCCTGTATTGGGTCCATATATATTTAGGATCATTAGCTCTTCTTGTTGTATCGATCCTTTTACCATTATGTAATGACCTTCTTTGTCTCTTTTGATCTTTGTTGCTTTAAAGTCTATTTTATCAGAGATGAGAATTGCAACTCCTGCTTTTTTTGCTCTCCATTTGCTTGGTAAATCTTCCTCCATCCCTTTATTTTGAGCCTTTGTGAATCTTTGCATGTGAGATGGGTTTCCTGGATACAGCACACCGATGGGTTTTGTTTTTTTATCCAATTTGCCAGTCTGTGTCTTTTGATTGGTGCATTTAGCCCATTTACATTTAGGGTTAATATTGTTATGTGTGAATTTGATACTGCCATTTTGATGCTAGCTGGCTGTTTTGTCCCTTGGTTGATGCAGATTCTTCATTTTGTTGATGCTCTTTAGCATTTGGTATGTTTTTAGAATGGCTGGTACTGGTTGTTCCTTTCTATGTGTAGTGCCTCTTTCAGGAGCTCTTGTAAAGCAGGCCTGGTGGTGACAAAATCTCTGAGTTCTTGCTTGTTGGCAAATGATTTTATTCTTCCTTCACTTATGAAGCTCAGTTTGGCTGGATATGAAATTCTGGGTTGAAAGTTCTTTTCTTTAAGGATGTTGAATATTGGCCCCCACTCTCTTCTGGCTTGTAGAGTTTCTGCCGAGAGATCTGCTGTGAGTCTGATGGGCTTCCCTTTGTGGGTGACCCGACCTTCTCTCTGGCTGCCCTTAGTATTTTCTCCTTCATTTCAACCCTGGTGAATCTGACGATTATGTGCCTTGGGGTTGCTCTTCTTGCAGAATATCTTTGTGGTGTTCTCTGTATTTCCTGGAGTTGAGTATTGGCCTGCCTTGCTAGGTTGGGGAAATTTTCATGGATAATATCCTGAAGAGTGTTTTCCAGCTTGGATTCATTCTCTTCATCACATTCTGGTACACCTATCAAACGTAGGTTAGGTCTTTTCACATAGTCCCACATTTCTTGGAGATTTTGTTCATTCCTCTTTGCGCTTTTTTCTCTAATCTTGGTTTCTCTTTTTATTTGATTGAGTTGATCTTTGACTTCTGATATTCTTTTTTCTGCTCGGTCATTTTGGCTGTTGAAACTTGTGCATGCTTCACGAAATTCTTGTGTTTTGTTTTTCAGCTCCTTCAATTCATTCATATTCCTCTCTAAGTTGTCCATTCTTTTTATGTTTTCCTCGAATCTTTTTTCAAAGCTTTTTTCAAGGTTCTTAGTTTCTTTGCATTGATTTAGAACATGTTTTTTAGCTCACTGAGTTTTCTCATCATCCACCTTCTGAAGTCTAATTTCGTCATTTTGTCACTCTCATTCTCCATCCAGCTTTGTTCCCTTGCTGGTGAGGAATTTTGGTCCTTTGTAGGAGGGGAGGTGTTTTGGTTTCGGGTGTTTCCCTGTATCTTGCGCTAGTTTCTTTCCATCTTTTTGGATTTATTCACCTGTCGTCTTAGTAGTTTCTGACTTTTTGATTGGGTCTCTGAGTGGACGCCCAGATTTTTGATGATGAATTATTTCTGTTACCTCGTTTTCCTTCTAACCGTTTAGCTCCTCTGCTCTATGAGTGCTGAGGTCCACTCCAGGCCCTGCTTGCCTGGGGTACACCTGTAGCAATTGCAGGACAGTGAGGGATGCTACCAGTTTCTTTTTCTGGTATCTTTTTCCCAGAATGATGCCCGCCAAATGTCAGTCTGATTAGTCTTTTTTTGAGGTGGCTCTTTGGATATACAGTGGTCAGGGAGCTGCTTGAGGAGACGTTCTGTACTTTTAAGGAGCTTTAGTGCTGAGCTGTGAACTCCGTTTTTCATTCAGAGTTGCTAGGTGCATGTGCTTTTGTCTGCTTCAGCAGAACTTATAACCCCTCCCCTTTTTTTTCAGATGCTCTGTCTCAGGGAGTTGGGGCTTTTTTATGAGTTTTTGTTGCACTGTCCTGCCGAGCTAGGAGGCAGTCTATTCACTGTTTTCCTGCCGGGGCTCCACCCTGCTAGCATGGGTCTGCCCTGCTACTACGGGGTTTTATTCTACTGTGTTGCACTCCGCCCTGTTGGCTGTGTCTCTCTGTTATGCCTGGTTGCCTCTGCAATGGCAAGCTGCGTCAGCAGTGGATGGTACCTCAGTAGGGGTGGATTGCGTCCATAGTGGTGGACGCTTCTCCCCTACTGAGCTGCACCATCCTGGATTCAGCTGACCCTGCAGCAAAACTCTCAACCCCGAGTACCTCAATCACCTTGCTGCTTGTCCCCGTGAGGGTGGGACCCGCCAAGCCCGATCACCTGGCTCTCTGCCTCAGGGTCCCTCCTTTCTCTCTTTCTCTTTTTCTTTCCAAATTGAATAGTTGAGTCTCTCACAGGCGCCCCAGTCACCTGCTGATTGGCCACTTGGATCCATGCGATCTCCCCTGCAGTGGCCTACTGCACTGGCTTAAATTACTCTTCCCAAGAATCTTCTGGTCTGGCTCACCGTCCAAGTCACATTCAATCAAATGGACATGTCAATCTGCCCTCCCAAATCTCAGATTGCTGGTTTAACTGGGCACCCAGACCAGTGAGCTTTGTGCAGGCTACTGCTGTGCAGTGGCACCAGCCGAAATGGCCACGCAAGCCTAAAGGGCTTTGTTGCTGGCCTGTGTCTCTCCTACACCTGGGAATTTCCGTTCAGTGGGCAACAAAGGTCCATTTGAAAATGTGGCTAGAACTCACCCTCTGCACCTTCACTGAGAGCTGCAATCCTGAGTTGTTTTGACAACGCCATCTTGGAACCTTCCCTGTGATTATCCTTTACATGTGCATTATTCAAAGAGGTTCTGTATGAGGATCCATATCAAATTGACTCCTGTCCGTCACCCAGGTGAGTATCATTCAGGGAGGTGCTTAATTTGTGGCTATCTTAAATAGGGTCCTGACTACTCCACAGGAGTTCATTATTCACTGAACATCTGAATGCGAGGCCATATGAAATAAACTTTTTACTGTTGCCCCATTGTACAGTATTCAGTAAGGTTCTGAACGAGTGGTCTTATGGAATAGAATCCTGACGATTTCCCAGTGTGTATCATTAAGTGAGATACTGAATCATTGGTCATATGAAACAGGATCCTGACTATTACCATGGTGTGCATTATTCACTGAGGCTCTGAGTGGCCATATAAAATAGACTCCTAATATTCACTGAGTATTCCTCATGTGTGCATTATTCACTGATTCTCTGAGTGGCCATATGATATTGACTCCTGACTATTCCACAGGTGCCTATTATTCACTGTGGCTATGAGTGAGCATCCAAATGAAAGAGACTCCTGCCTACTCCACATGTGTGCAGTATTCACTCAGTGAGGTGCTGAAAGTGTGGCCATATAAAATAGACACTTGACTATTCCCCAAGTGTGTATTGTTCACTGAGGCTCTGAATGAATGTTCATCGGAAATAGACTCCAAATTATTCTCTAGGTGTGTATTATTCAGTGAGGCTCAGAATATGTGGCTATATTAATTTGATTCCTTACTATCTTACAGGTTGTATTATTCACAGAGACTCTGAATATGTGTCTACACGAAATAGACTCCTGAGTACTCCACATTCCTCAGTGAAACTCCGAATGAGAGGCCATATGAAAAAGACTCCTGACTATTCCACAGGTGTGCATTTTTCAGTGAGACTCTGAATGAGGGGATAAAACATAGTCTTGACTATTTCCCCAGGTGTGTTCATTTAGTGAGGCTCTTAATAAATGGCCACAGGAAAGAGTCTTCTGACTATTCCATAGGTGTGCATTATTCAGTGATTTTTGAATAATTGGCTATAAGAAATAGACTCCAGACTATATCACAAATGTGTAAATAAATAACACATGGTACCTCAGTAGGGGTGGATTGCGTCCATAGTGGTGGACGCTTCTCCCCTACCGAGCTGCACCATCCTGGATTCAGCTGACCCTGCAGCAAAACTCTCAACCCCGAGTACCTCGAATCACCTTGCTGCTTGTCCCCATGAGGGTGGGACCCGCCGAGCCGGATCACCTGGCTCTCTGCCGCATGGTCCCTCCTTTCTCTCTTTCTCTTTTTCTTTCCAAAAATGTGTTATTTATTTAGGCTCATAATAAGTGGTCATATTAAACAGAATCCTGACTATTCCTAAGGTGTGTATCATTCAGTGCGGCTCTGAATGATTCGCCATATAAAAAAGACTCCTGGGTACTCAACGGGTGTGAATTATTCACAGAGCCTCGGAATGAGTGGCCATGTGAAATACACTCCTGACTTTTTCCCAGGTGTGTACTATTCAGTGAGGCTTGAAATGAGTGGCCATATGAAGCAGAGTTCTCAGTACTCCACAGACTTGCATTATTCTCTGAGGGGCTGAATAAGGGGCCAGAAGCAATAGACTCCTGATTATTCCCCAGGTGTTCATTATTTGCAGAGGCTCTGAATATGTCACCATTTTGAATAGATTCCTCAGTATTCCCTAGGTTTGTGATATTCACAGAGTCACTGAATACATTGCCATTCCAAAAAGGCTCTTGAGAATTCTCCAGGTGTGCACTATTCTGTGAAGCTCTGAATGAGTGGCCACATGAAATAGACTCCTCACTGTTCCCCAGGTGTGTATTATTCACTGAGGCTCTGAAAGAATGACCAAATTAAATAGATTCCTGACTGTATAACAGGTGTGCATTATTCTGTGAGGCTCTCAATGAGTGTTAATATGAAACTGTCCTGACTATTTCCCAGGTGTGTGTCACTCAGTGAGGTGCTGAAAGTGTGGCCATATAAAATAGACACTTGACTATTCCCCAAGTGTGTATTGTTCACTGAGGCTCTGAATATGTGGCTGCATTAAATAGACTCCTGACTATTCCACATTATTAAGTGACATTCAAATGAGAGGCCTCATGAAAAGTACTCTGACTATTCCACAGGTGCCTATTATTCACTGTGGCTATGAGTGAGCATCCAAATGAAAGAGACTCCTGCCTACTCCACATGTGTGCAGTATTCACCGAGGCTCTGAATGAATGTTCATCGGAAATAGACTCCAAATTATTCTCTAGGTGTGTATTATTCAGTGAGGCTCAGAATATGTGGCTATATTAATTTGATTCCTTACTATCTTACAGGTTGTATTATTCACAGAGACTCTGAATATGTGTCTACACGAAATAGACTCCTGAGTACTCCACATTCCTCAGTGAAACTCCGAATGAGAGGCCATATGAAAAAGACTCCTGACTATTCCACAGGTGTGCATTTTTCAGTGAGACTCTGAATGAGGGGATAAAACATAGTCTTGACTATTTCCCCAGGTGTGTTCATTTAGTGAGGCTCTTAATAAATGGCCACAGGAAAGAGTCTTCTGACTATTCCATAGGTGTGCATTATTCAGTGATTTTTGAATAATTGGCTATAAGAAATAGACTCCAGACTATATCACAAATGTGTAACAATAACACATGGTACCTCAGTAGTGGATTGCGTCCATAGTGTGTAGTTCTCTGAGCTGCACCATCCTGGATTCAGCTGACCCTGCAGCAAAACTCTCAACCCCGAGTACCTCGAATCACCTTGCTGCTTGTCCCCATGAGGGTGGGACCCGCCGAGCCGGATCACCTGGCTCTCTGCCGCATGGTCCCTCCTTTCTCTCTTTCTCTTTTTCTTTCCAAAAATGTGTTATTTATTTAGGCTCATAATAAGTGGTCATATTAAACAGAATCCTGACTATTCCTAAGGTGTGTATCATTCAGTGCGGCTCTGAATGATTCGCCATATAAAAAGACTCCTGGGTACTCAACGGTGTGAATTATTCACTGAGGCTCTGAATGAGTGGCCATGTGAAATACACTCCTGACTTTTTCCCAGGTGTGTACTATTCAGTGAGGCTTGAAATGAGTGGCCATATGAAGCAGAGTTCTCAGTACTCCACAGACTTGCATTATTCTCTGAGGGGCTGAATAAGGGGCCAGAAGCAATAGACTCCTGATTATTCCCCAGGTGTTCATTATTTGCAGAGGCTCTGAATATGTCACCATTTTGAATAGATTCCTCAGTATTCTAGGTTTGTGATATTCACAGAGTCACTGAATACATTGCCATTCCAAAAGGCTCTTGAGAATTCTCCAGGTGTGCATTATTCAGTGAGGCTCTGAATGAGTGGCCACATGAAATAGACTCCTCACTGTTCCCCAGGTGTGTATTATTCACTGAGGCTCTGAAAGAATGACCAAATTAAATAGATTCCTGACTGTATAACATGTGTGCATTATTCTGTGAGGCTCTCAATGAGTGTTAATATGAAACTGTCCTGACTATTTCCCAGGTGTGTGTCACTCAGTGAGGTGCTGAAAGTGTGGCCATATAAAATAGACACTTGACTATTCCCCAAGTGTGTATTGTTCACTGAGGCTCTGAATATGTGGCTGCATTAAATAGACTCCTGATTATTCCACATTATTAAGTGACATTCAAATGAGAGGCCTCATGAAAAATACTCTTGACTATTCCACAGGCGTGAATTATTCAGTGAGATTCTGAATGAGAGGACAAAACAGAATCCTGATTATTTTCCCAGCGATGTACATTTAGTGAGGCTCTCAATGACTGGCCACATGAAGGAAATTTCTGACTATTTCATAGGTGTGCATTTTTCAGTGAGGCTGTGAAAAAGTGTCCATATGAAATAGACTCCTGATGATTCTCCAGGTATGTAACTTTCAGTGAGGTTCTAAATGAATTTCCATATGAAATAGTCCCACCTTACCTGTTGTGCATTATTCAGTGAGGCTTTAAATGAGTGGCCATAAAAGATAGATCACAGACTATATCACAAGTGTGTAATATTCAGTGAGACTGTGAAAGAGTGGCTATATGAAACAGACTCTTTATTTTTCCACATGTGTGCTTTATTTACTGATTATCTGAATGTGTAGCCATGTGTGCATTATTCACTGATTGTCTGAATGAGTAGCCATATTACATAGACTTCTGAACTAAACATGAGCCCGGGAATCTTGTTCAGCGAGGGGTCCAAATTCTGGAAGAGGGCGTGCACAGAAAAGATAGGAGACTGAAAAAGGTGAGGTCTGAGGTACTGGATTGGGTAGGCCCATTCAGCAATTCTATTTGTGCAGTAGGTTTTCTTATATACTTTTTGCTTTAACATCATTACCACAATGCAGATTATTACTCAAACAATAAAAGGGACAGAAAATTTTGGGGATGATTCTAAGAAACTGTCAAAAGGAAACAAATATTAATGTAAAGGATTAAGGGGGAAACAGGTGATGCAGATTATCAATATTGTCTGAACAATCAGTAACTTGGATAACAATCTTTAATTAACTACAAATCACAAACTAGCAGTAAACTGTGCATCTGCAAGAGACAAGGACTCCAGGAGAGGTCGCTAGGCAAAAGCAATGCCTGGTAAACAAAGTATTAGATCAGGAGCCAGAAAGGGGAACACAATACCCAATTAACTCACTTCACCATTCACCTGGCCATTATCTCTGCAGCCAAGAAGGCTGAGGATAGTGTTTGCTTAATCATTCTAAATTTCTTTTTTTCTTCTCTTCCTAATTTCCTCTCACTCATAGCTCAACAGCCTCCAGCCAGGGAAAATGAGTAAGGAGTCAAGCTCACCTAATGGCGGAGGCCAAGTTGTTAGCCTCATGGGCTACTCCCACATTATTCTCTCTTTTCTTGGTTTTAAATAAAGCTTAAATAATTGGAGCTGAAAATGCTGGAGGGTGGAGAACACAATGTGAAATAGCAATGGTAAAAGAAGGATGAGAAAAAGGATACAAGCACTAAGAGTAATTATGGATGAGATGGAGAAAAGGTGAAAGCTGGTAAACTAGGAAGACAAAGTGTCACCAATATCATGGGCAATTGTGTCATCTTCAGGCAGCTCCTGACGAGAAAAATCAATGGCATGAATTTTCTGCTGAAGCTTGAAAACATCTAGGAATAAACTGTTATGAGTCCAAATTTCTTGTAAATGGGCCTTAACAAGAGGCCACTGCCATTTAGTGTCTTTGTAAGGAGTATTAGTAACATAAACATATTTATAACCAGCATGGAAATGAAGGGCTAGGCATTTTTGAATATTATAAAGTTTATCACTAAGAGTAGTAACAGTTTGTTCTAAACCATTAAGTCTCTCATCAATTTTCTTATTAATATCCATTTGAGTTCTCATTGTAACAGAAATATTCTTTGCAAGATGATTAACATAAGTAGCAGTTTGAACACTGTAAACAAGTCCAACAGCTGTGGTAGCAGCAGTAGCTATAACTGAAACAACAGCAATAATGCTAGCAATGAGAATACTAAGAAAACATTTAGGGTGAATTATAAGATCATGGACTTGTTGAAAATAAGAAGGGCTTTTTCATCATACTAGGGTCCAGAATCATGAACAGGTAACATAACGTAGCGGGGCTGGTGTACAAGAAGAAGGGTATGAACAGGGAAAAATGAAGAATCAATGCAGTTGGTAAGAATACAATTTTCACAATAAATGGAATATGAGCCAGAAGCTTGGGTGATGGAAACATTACTAGCAATAATAGCATAAGGAGAAGCAATGTAGGATTGAGTATAAATGGTCTGATCAGCGGGAGACGATAAACTATGGGAACCGGCAAACAAAGGTAGGAAATAAGAATACAAACAGCTTCTAGAGAAAAGTGTATGCTTTGCTGGAGAAGGTAGTGTAAATGAGAGTGCTCTAACGACTAGGTGTTTTATAACGAGCTAATGCAATGTCAAGAGGATGAGGAACAGACTAGTAAAATAAGGAGAAACTAGAAGGCAGGGTATAATTAATAGCTTGCTTTTGGTTAGGGAAACAAAACTGCTAGTGTGGGGAAGGGTCTAAAGAGGAGTTAGAAGGTTGACAACGCCGGTACCTAATGAGGGGAAAATGCTGAGCAGAGGGAAAGTTGTAAGTTTCTCTAATTCCTACATGGTTGAGTATCCAATCACGAGAATAAACTGTTTCACCTGGGAAGAGGTTGGAGAGGCTAGAAAAGGTATGAAGTCAGTGAATTCCAAGATCGAAACAATATGAACAGGAAAAAGGAAGAATCAATGCAGTTGGTAAGAATACAATTTTCACAATAAATGGAATATGAGCCAGAAGCTTGGGTGATGGAAACATTACCAGCAATAATAGCATAAGGAGAAGCAATGTAGGATTGAGTATAAATGGTCTGATCAGCGGGAGACGATAAACTATGGGAACCGGCGCAAACAAAGGTAGGAAATAAGAATACAAACAGCTTCTAGAGAAAAGTGTATGCTTTGCTGGAGAAGGTAGTGTAAATGAGAGTGCTCTAACCACTAGGTGTTTTATAACGAGCTAATGCAATGTCAAGAGGATGAGGAACAGACTAGTAAAATAAGGAGAAACTAGAAGGCAGGGTATAATTAATAGCTTGCTTTTGGTTAGGGAAACAAAACTGCTAGTGTGGGGAAGGGTCTAAAGAGGAGTTAGAAGGTTGACAACGCCGGTACCTAATGAGGGGAAAATGCTGAGCAGAGGAAAAGTTGTAAGTTTCTCTAATTCCTACATGGTTGAGTATCTAATCACGAGAATAAACTGTTTCACTTGGGAAGAGGTTGGAGAGGCTAGAAAAGGTATGAAGTCAGTGAATTCCAAGATCGAAACAATAAGAACCGGAAAAAGAGAGGAATAGAAGGAGGGGAATAGGCATTGGCAGAGAAATTATGATCCTAGATTTTGGAGGTGTAGAAGCACATGGGAGGGGCAGCAGCTTGGGTAGAATAAGTATAGGTAGCAACTTGAGGAGTAATATGAGAAGAAGAGGGGAAGCCAAGAATAGAAGTATCATTAATGTAGACAGTGAAGGCGGGATTATTTTAGGTAACAGGTCGAAGAAAAAAAGGGTTGGGAACATAAGTCCACATAACATGAAAATTAGGGAGAGGAAGGCCTGTGCTAAATGACAAGACAATATAGCCATTATAGCAATAAACAAAACAGTAGGAAAACGGATTGTCTGGAAGATGAGACCAGGGTGGCTGCTTCAGCAGTCAGACTGTGCATCTGGGCCTACGTCAGCAGGGGGCTGCCTTGTTGTGGATTCTGAAAGTTCGCTGATTGAGCTGCTTGGCGACTTTGGTGGCAGTGGCAGGTGGGGGTGGCATCAGCCAGAGACAATGAAGACGGGGTATCAGGGCGTTTGCACTGCCTGATGGAGAATTCATTCTTGACAAGGTGTTTAGGAATTCAAATTGGAGAGGGAGCAGACTTGGGAAAAACACAAATATTTCCTTGTCCTCATATTAGGACTGGAACTGGACCATGCTACTGGTTAGTGAGAGCATGTTTTCACAAGACCTGGGGATGAGATACATTATTAGGGTGCCAATGATGATCCACCAAAGAGAGTCCATCAGCATCTAAAGTTAAGAAATTAAGAACATAAACAGCATGTTTAAGCTAAGTGTGAGGGGTTTTATGTAATGAATCAGAAATTGGGCCATGTTTTAATGTATGTAATAAATTCTTCAAAACAGCATGGCTTCTTTTGATGATACTTTGGTCTTGAGGATTAAAAGGAATGCCTGTACAGTGAGAAATCTGGAAATGAGAGCAAAAAGAAGCAAAACTTTTACTGGTATAAGCAGGTCTATTGTCTGTCTTTAGGATCTTAGGTGGGCCAATAATAGAAAAACGGTTAGGCAATGTGCTAAAACATTCTTAACTGCTTCCTCAGCATGAGCGGTAGCAAGTATAAAATGAGAAAAAGTGTCAATGGAAACATGTATATATTGCAATTTACTAAAAGGGGGAAAGTGAGTAACATCTATCTGATATACATGACTAGCTTGCAGTCTTCGAGGATTTACCCCATAGTGGCGAGCAACAGGCAAGTAAGGCAGACAGGCTGTGTATTGTTTAACAACTTTGCGGGCCTGTTCTCTGGTAATCTGAAATTGCAATCGCAGACTGCAAGCGTTCTGATGGTGCAAGGCATGAGAAGTCTCGGCTTGCTGTACAGGGGACAGAACAGGAAAAATACATTGAGTGAACGCTTAGCTTGGGCGTTGCCCTCAGTTAGAGGACCTGGCAGGGAAGAATGGGCTCTGATATGACTAATGAAAAAAGGACGTGATCTGAGGTGAAGTGTCTGCTGTAAAGGGAGCAAAAGATGTATTATAGAAGAGGAGTCAGAAAAGAATAAGGGGGCTGTTTCTAGATTTTGAACTAAATTAACAACATATTGACTATCAGAGTAAATATTCAAAGGGACATCCCAATTAGTCAGGACATGTTGAACTGCCAGGAGCTCTATGCACTGAGCGGAGCGTTCTGGGGTCTGAAACGAAAAAGGGTGTGCATTAACAGTGCCTGAGGTTATACTAGAAGAGGAGCCATCTGTAAAGGCTAAGAGTGCTTCAGAAAATGGCGACTTGAGGCAAGGTCTGTGGAAAAGTAAGGAAGTTTTGAGATTAAAAATGTAACAATTTATCAGCAGGATAATGGCACAGTATTTGGCCTGAAAAGCCAGCAAAGGCTAATTGCCAGGAGTCAGAGAACTGCCAAAGCCACTGTTGCTGAGTGCTAGAATAAGGAACAATGATTTCAGGAGGATCAATACCAAAAAGAGAAAGAGCCCGTACACGACTTTTAGCTACCAAAACAGAAACTAATTCAAAGTAAGGGGTTACAACTTTTCCATTGCTGGCTGGGAGATGAAGCCATTCCAGGATACCCTGTTGCCAAAAAATCTTAGTGGGTGTATAAACAGTAGGAAGAACACAATAACACTAGCGGGAGTTGTTCTTAATATGAGAAAGTTTTTGCTGGGACAAGGCATCATGAACTAATTGCAAAGCTTTCTTGGCGGGAGCTGTCAAAGAACGAGGGGAAGTTGGACTAGAGGGTCCTTTAAGAATATCAAATAAAAGCTTCAATTGTCTTGTGGTAAGCTTCAAGCTCGGGTGAATCCAGTTAATATCTCCTAAAAATTTCTGAAAGTCATGCAGTGTGGTTAAATTTGCTGTGGAGAGAATAGGGGTCTTAAAGGAAACTTGGTTAGATTCAATAAGCTTTCCCAAGTAATGGTATGGAGTGGCAGTCTAAACTTTATCTGGTGCGATAACAAGGTTATATTTGTCAGACAGGTTTGCAAACACTCAAAGGCTTGATAAAGAAGGATCTCAGTTGGAGCAGCTAAGAGGAGATCATCCATATAATGTAATAGTTGAATATCAGGGAATTGTTGACGAACGGGTAGAATGGCTTTAGACACAAAAGTCTGACACAAGGTGGGGCTGTTAGCCATAACTTGAGGCAACACAATCCACTCATACCGCCCATATGGTCGATCAAAATTAGTGGAAGGTATGCTAAAGGCAAAATGATGACAATCTGAGGGATGCAAAGGAATGGAAAAGAAACAATCTTTTAAATTAATCACTAAGTCTGAGGCATAACAATAGGGGAAGGTAGGCTAGGTTGTAAGGGGCCCATGACTTCCATAGTAGCATGAATTTTTCTTAAATCCTGTAAAAGCCTCCATTTACCAGAATGCTTCTTAATAACAAAGATAGGGGAATTCCAAGGACTATTAGTAGGTCTAATATGACCCTCAGAGAGTTGTTTCTGAACCAACTCGTGAGACGCTGTAATCTTTTCATTATAGAGGTGCCAATGCTCCACCTACACTGGAGTATCTGATAACTAAGTAATTTTATCAGCATGAAAGTGGGGAATCACGGTTACCCCTGGGGAAAAATATCCTAGGCCAGAATGGTCAGTTTTCTGGGAAAGGGTAAGAGTCTCACGATTTCCCTGCAAAGTTTTTCCCAAGCCCTTGCCAAGCAAGTAGTCCTGTTTTGTCATTATGTCAAGAGCAACGGCATTGGTCACCAATTGAGCTCCCATGGCTTCTAAAACATCACGGCCCTAAAGATTGAGTGGGATGCCAGGAATTACATAGGGGCGAAATTAGTCAGAGTGACCCTCACCATCATTCCATGTTAATAAACTTGTAGATTGCATAGAATTGTTAGTAATTCCCATGCTTTGTAAAGAAGTCATGGCAGTAGTTGTAAGCCATTGAGAAGGCCAATATTTATGAAAAATTACACACACATTGGCCCCTGTGTCCAAGAGGCCTTGAAATGTTTTGCCATTATTTATTTATTTATTTATTTACATTTTTATTGAATTTTAGGTTTTGGGGGTACATGTGCAGAACTTGCAAGATAGCTGCCTAGGTACACACATGGCAATGTGTTTTGCTGCCTTCCTTCCCTTCACCCACACTTGGCATTTCTCCCCAGACTATCACTCCCCATCTCCCCCCACCACTGTCCTTCCCACATTCCCCCCAATAGACACCTATGTGAAGTAGACCCCCTCTCTGTGTCCATGTATTCTCATTTCTCTCACCCGCCTATGGGTGAGAATATGCAGTATTTCTTTTTCTGTTCCTGTGTCAGTTTGCTGAGAATGATGTTTTCCAGATTCATCCATATTCTTACAACGGACACAAACTCATCATTTTTGATTGCTGCTTGGTATTCCATGGTGTATATATGACACATTTTTTCAGTCCAGTCTATCATCAATGGGCATTTGGGTTGGTTCCAGGTCCTTGCTATTGTAAACAGTGCCGCAAAGAACATTGGTGTGCATGTGTCCTTATAGAAGAACGATTTATAGTCCTTGATATATACCCAGTAATGGGATTGCTGGGTCAAATGGAATTTCTATTTCTAGGTCCTTGAGGAATCGCCACACTGTCTTCCACAATGGTTGAACTAATTTACACTCCACCAACAGTGTAAGAGTGTTCCTATTTCTCCACATCCTCTCCAGCATCTGTTGTCTCCAGATTTTTAATGATCGCCATTCTAACTGGCGTGAGATGGTATCTCAATGTGGTTTTGATTTGCATCTCTAATGACCAGTGATGATGAGCATTTTTCATGTGTTTGTTGGCCTCATGTATGTCTTCTTTTGTAAAGTGTCTGTTCATATCCTTTGCCCATTTTGAATGGGCTTGTTTGTTTTTTTCCTGTAAATCTGTTTGAGTTCTTTGTAAATTCTGGATATCAGCCCTTTGTCAGATGGGTAAACTGCAAAGATTTTTTCCATTCTGATGGTTGCCGATTCACTCTAGTGACTGTTTCTTTGGCATGCAGAATCTGTGGAGTTTGATTAGGTCCCATTTGTCTATTTTGGCTTTTGTTGCCAATGCTTTTGGTGTTTTGGTCATGAAGTCCTTGCCTACTCCTATGTCCTGAATGGTTTTGCCTAGATTTTCTTCTAGGGTTTTTATGGTGCCAGGTCTTATGTTTAAGTCTTTAATCCATCTGGAGTTAATTTTAGTGTAAGGTGTCAGGAAGGGGTCCAGTTTCTGCTTTCTGCACATGGCTAGCCAGTTTTCCCAACACCATTTATTAAACAGGAATCCTTTCCCATTGCTTGTTTTTGTCTGGTTTATCAAAGATTATATGGTTGTAGATATGTTGTGTTGCCTCCGATGCCTCTGTTCTGTTCCATTGGTCTATATCTCTGTTTTGGTACCAGTACCATGCTGTTTTGATTACTGTAGCCTTGTAGTATAGTTTGAAGTCTGGTAGTGTGATGCCTCGCTGTGTTCTTTTGCTTAGAATTGACTTGGCTATGCGGGCTCTCTTTTGGTTCCATATGAAGTTCATGGTGGTTTTTCCAGTTCTGTGAAGAAATTCAATGGTAGTTTGATGGGGATAGCATTGATTGTGTAAATTACTTTGGGCAGTATAGCCATTTTCACGATATTGATTCTTCTAACCACGAACATGGAATGTTTCTCCATCTGTTTGTGTCCTCTCTTATTTCGTTGAGCAGTGGTTTGTAGTTTTCCTTGAAGAGGTCCCTTACATTCCTTGTGAGTTGTATTCCTAGGTATTTTATTTTCTTTGTAGCAATTGTGAATGGCAGTTCGTTCTTGATTTGGTTCTCTTTAAGTCTGTTATTGGTGTATAGGAATGCTTGTGATTTTTGCACATTGATTTTATATCCTGAGACTTTGCTGAAGTTGCTTATCAGTTTCAGGAGTTTTGGGCTGAGGTGATGGGGTCTTCTAGGTATACTATCATGTCGTCTGCAAATAGAGACAATTTGGCTTCCACCTTTCCTATTTCTCCACATCCTCTCCAGCATCTGTTGTCTCCAGATTTTTAATGATCGCCATTCTAACTGGCGTGAGATGGTATCTCAATGTGGTTTTGATTTGCATCTCTAATGACCAGTGATGATGAGCATTTTTCATGTGTTTGTTGGCCCTCATGTATGTCTTCTTTTGTAAAGTGTCTGTTCATATCCTTTGCCCATTTTTGAATGGGCTTGTTTGTTTTTTCCTGTAAATCTGTTTGAGTTCTTTGTAAATTCTGGATATCAGCCCTTTGTCAGATGGGTAAACTGCAAAGATTTTTTCCCATTCTGATGGTTGCTGATTCACTCTAGTGACTGTTTCTTTGCTGCAAGAAGCTGTGGAGTTTGATTAGGTCCCATTTGTCTATTTTGGCTTTTGTTGCCAATGCTTTTGGTGTTTTGGTCATGAAGTCCTTGCCTACTCCTATGTCCTGAATGGTTTTGCCTAGATTTTCTTCTAGGGTTTTTATGGTGCCAGGTCTTATGTTTAAGTCTTTAATCCATCTGGAGTTAATTTTAGTGTAAGGTGTCAGGAAGGGGTCCAGTTTCTGCTTTCTGCACATGGCTAGCCAGTTTTCCCAACACCATTTATTAAACAGGAATCCTTTCCCCATTGCTTGTTTTGTCTGGTTTATCAAAGATTATATGGTTGTAGATATGTTGTGTTGCCTCTGATGCCTCTGTTCTGTTCCATTGGTCTATATCTCTGTTTTGGTACCAGTACCATGCTGTTTTGATTACTGTAGCCTTGTAGTATAGTTTGAAGTCTGGTAGTGTGATGCCTCCCTGTGTTCTTTTGCTTAGAATTGACTTGGCTATGCGGCTCTCTTTTGGTTCCATATGAAGTTCATGGTGGTTTTTTTCCAGTTCTGTGAAGAAATTCAATGGTAGCTTGATGGGGATAGCATTGATTGTAAATTACTTTGGGCAGTATAGCCATTTTCACGATATTGATTCTTCCTAACCATGAACATGGAATGTTTCTCCATCTGTTTGTGTCCTCTTATTTCGTTGAGCAGTGGTTTGTAGTTTTCCTTGAAGAGGTCCCTTACATTCCTTGTGAGTTGTATTCCTAGGTATTTTATTTTCTTTGTAGCAATTGTGAATGGCAGTGTTCTTGATTTGGTTCTCTTTAAGTCTGTTATTGGTGTATAGGAATGCTTGTGATTTTTGCACATTGATTTTATATCCTGAGACTTTGCTGAAGTTGCTTATCAGTTTCAGGAGTTTTGGGCTGAGGTGATGGGGTCTTCTAGGTATACTATCATGTCATCTGCAAATAGAGACAATTTGGCTTCCACCTTTCCTATTTGAATACCCTTTATTTCTTTTTCTGCCTGATTGCTCTGGCTAGAACTTCCAGTACTATGTTGAATAGGAGTGGTGAGAGAGGCATCCTTGTCTCAGTGCCGGATTTCAAAGGAATGCTTCCAGTTTTTGCCCATTAAGTATGATATTGGCTGTTGGTTTGTCATAAATAGCTTTTATTACTTTGAGATATGTTCCATCAATACCAAGTTTATTGAGGGTTTTAGCATAAAGGGCTGTTGAATTTTGTCAAATGCCTTCTCTGCATCAATTGAGATAATCATGTGGTTTTTGTTTTTGGTTCTGTTTATGTGGTGAATTACATTTATAGACTTGTGTATGTTGAACCAGCCTTGCATCCCGGATGAATCCTACTTGATCATGATGGATAAGTTTTTAATGTGCTGTTGCAATCGGTTTGCCAGTATTTTATTGAAGATTTTTGCATCTATGTTCATCATGGATATTGGCCTGAAGTTTTCTTTTCTTGTTGAGTCTCTGCGGTTTTGGTATCAGGATGATGTTGGTCTCATAAAATGATTTGGGAAGGGTTCTCTTTTGGATTATTTGGAATAGTTTCAGAAGGAATGGTACCAGATCCTCTTGTGTGTCTGGTAGAATTCGGCTGTGAACCCATCTGGACCTGGGTTTTTTTGTGTGGTAGGCTCTTAATTGCTGCCTCAACTTCAGACCTTGTTATTGGTCTATTCATAGTTTGGCTTCCTCCTGGTTTAGGCTTGGGAGGACAGGTGTCCAGGAATTTATCCATTTCTTCCTGGTTTACTAGTTTATGTGCATAGAGTTGTTTGTAGTATTCTCTGATGATGGTTTGAATTTCTGTGGAATCTGTGGTGATTTCCTTTATCGTTTTTATTGCATCTATTTGGTTGTTCTCTTCTTTTTATCAGTCTGGCTAGTGGTCTGTCTATTTTGTTGATCTTTTCAAAACCAGCTCTTGGATTTATTGATTTTTGAAGGGTTTTTCTGTCTCTATCTCCTTCAGTTCTGCTCTGATCTTAGTTATTTCTTGTCTTCAGCTAGGTTTTGAGTTTTTTGATCTTGCTCTAGCTCTTTCAATTTTGATGATAGGGTGTCAATTTTGGATCTCCACTCTTCTCATGTGGGCACTTATTGCTATATATTTTCCTCTACAGACTGCTTTAAATGTGTCCCAGAGATTCTGGTACGTTGTGTCTTCATTCTCGTTGGTTTCAAAGAACTTCTTTATTTCTGCCTTCATTTCATTGTTTATCCAATCAACATTCAAGAGCCAGTTGTTCAGTTTCCATGAAGCTGTGCGGTTCTGAGTTATTTTCTGAATTCTGAGTTCCAACTTGATTGCACTATGGTCTGAGAGACTGTTTGTTATGATTTCAGTTGTTTTGCATTTGCTGAGGAGTGCTTTACTTCCAATTATGTGGTCAATTTTGGAGTAGGTGTGATGTGGTGCTGAGAAGAATGTATATTCTGTGGATTTAGGGTGGAAAGTTCTGTAAATGTCTATCAGGTTTGCTTGTTCCATGTCTGAGTTCAAGTCCTGGATATCCTTGTTAATTTTCTGTCTGGTTGATTTGTCTGATATTGACAGTGGAGTGTTAAAGTCTCCCACTATTATTGTGTGGGAGTCTAAGTCTCTTTGTAAGTCATTAAGAACTTGCCTTATATATCTGGGTGCTCCTGCATTGGGTCCATATATATTTAGAATCGTTAGCTCTTCTTGTTGTATCGATCCTTTTACCATTATGTAATGACCTTCTTTGTCTCTTTTGATCTTTGTTGCTTTAAAGTCTATTTTATCAGAGATGAGAATTGCAACTCCTGCTTTTTTTTGCTCTCCATTTGCTTGGTAAATCTTCCTCCATCCCTTTATTTTGAGCCTTTGTGTATCCTTGCATGTGAGATGGGTTTCCTGGATACAGCACACCGATGGGTTTTGGTTTTTTATCCAATTTGCCAGTCTGTGTCTTTTGATTGGTGCATTTAGCCCATTTACATTTAGGGTTAATATTGTTATGTGTGAATTTGATACTGCCATTTTGATGCTAGCTGGCTGTTTTGCTCATTGGTTCATGTAGATTCTTCATTTTGTTGATGCTCTTTAGCATTTGGTATGCTTTTAGAATGGCTGGAACTGGTTGTTTCTTTCTATGTGTAGTGCCTGTTTCAGGAGCTCTGTAAAGCAGGCCTAGTGGTGACAAAATCTCTGAGTTTGCTTGTTGGCAAAGATTTTCTTTTCCTTCACTTATGAAGCTCAGTTTGGCTGGATATGAAATTCTGGGTTGAAAGTTCTTTCTTTAAGGATGTTGAATATTGGCCCCACTCTCTTCTGGCTTGTAGAGTTTCTGCCCAGAGATCTGCTGTGAGTCTGATGGGCTTCCTTTGTGGGTGACCTGACCTTTCTCTGGATATCCTTGTTAATTTTCTGTCTGGTTGATCTGTCTGATATTGACAGTGGAGTGTTAAAGTCTCCCACTATTATTGTGTGGGAGTCTAAGTCTCTTTGTAAGTCATTAAGAACTTGCCTTATATATCTGGGTGCTCCTGTATTGGGTCCATATATATTTAGGATCGTTAGCTCTTCTTGTTGTATCGATCCTTTTACCATTATGTAATGACCTTCTTTGTCTCTTTTGATCTTTGTTGCTTTAAAGTCTATTTTATCAGAGATGAGAATTGCAACTCCTGCTTTTTTTTGCTCTCCATTTGCTTGGTAAATCTTCCTCCATCCCTTTATTTTGAGCCTTTGTGAATCTTGCATGTGAGATGGGTTTCCTGGATACAGCACACTGATGGGTTTTGTTTTTTATCCAATTTGCCAGTCTGTGTCTTTTGATTGGTGCATTTAGCCCATTTACATTTAGGGTTAATATTGTTATGTGTGAATTTGATACTGCCATTTTGATGCTAGCTGGCTGTTTTGCCCATTGGTTCATGTAGATTCTTCATTTTGTTGATGCTCTTTAGCATTTGGTATGTTTTTTAGAATGGCTGGTACTGGTTGTTTCTTTCTATGTGTAGTGCCTCTTTCAGGAGCTCTTGTAAAGCAGGCCTGGTGGTGAAAATCTCTGAGTACTTGCTTGTTGGCAAAGATTTTATTCTTCCTTCACTTATGAAGCTCAGTTTGGCTGGATATGAAATTCTGGGTTGAAAGTTCTTTCTTTAAGGATGTTGAATATTGGCCCCACTCTCTTCTGGCTTGTAGAGTTTCTGCCAGAGATCTGCTGTGAGTCTGATGGGCTTCCTTTGTGGGTGACCCGACCTTTCTCTGGCTGCCCTTAGTATTTTCTCCTTCATTTCAACCCTGGTGAATCTGACGATTATGTGCCTTGGGGTTGCTCTTCTTGCAGAATATCTTTGTGGTGTTCTCTGTATTTCCTGGAGTTGAGTATTGGCCTGCCTTGCTAGGTTGAGAAAATTTTCGTGGATAATATCCTGAAGAGTGTTTTCCAGCTTGGATTCATTCTCTTTGTCACACTCTGGTACACCTATCAAACGTAGGTTAGGTCTCTTCACATAGTCCCACATTTCTTGGAGATTTTGTTCATTCCTTTTTTTTTCTCTAATCTTGTTTCTTTTTATTTCATTGAGTTGATCTTCAACTTGATATTCTTTCTTCTGCTGGTCAATTCTGTTGAAACTTGTGCATGCTTTGCAAGTTCTCATGTTGTGTTTTTCAGCTCCTTCAATTCATTCATATTCCTCTCTGTTGTCCATTCTTGTTATCATTTCTAATCTTTTTCAAATCTTTTTCAAGGTTCTTAGTTTCTTTGCATTGATTTAGAACATGTTCTTTAGCTCACTGAAGTTTCTCATTATCCACCTTCTGAAGTCTGATTCCATCATTTCATCACACTCATTCTCCGTCCAGCTTTGTTCCCTTGCTGGTGAGGAGTTTTGGTCCTTTGTAGGAGGTGAGGTGTTTTGGTTTGGGTGTTTTCCTCCTTTTGCGCTGGTTTCTTCCCATCTTTGTGGATTTATCCACCTGTCATCTTAGTAGTTGCTGACTTTTCATTGGGTCTCTGAGTGGATGCCCAAATTGTTGATGATGAAGTATTTCTGTTACTTAGGTTTCTTTCTAACGATTTAGCTCCTCTGTTGTATGAGTGCTGAGGTCCACTCCAGGCCCTGCTTCTCTGGGATACACCTGTAGCAGCTGTTGAAGAGTGAGGGATGCTACCAGTTTCTTCTTCTGCTATCTTTGTCCCAGAATAATGCTCGCCAAATGTCAGTCTGATTAGTTTGTTTTTGAGGTGACTCTTTGGATATACAGTGGTCAGGGAGCTGCTTGAGGAGTCGTTCTGTACTTTATAGGAGCTCGAGTGCTGAGCTGTGAGCTCCGTTGTTCATTCAGGTTGCTGTGCGGACGTGTGTGCTGTAAAAGAAATTATAAAAGACCCCCTTTTTTCCCCTCAGTTGCTCTGTCTCAGGGAGTTGGGTTTTTTTTTATGAGTATCTGTTGCACTGTCCTGCCCAGCTAGGAGGCAGTCTATTCACTATTTGCCTGCCGGGGCTCCACCCTGGTAGCGCGGGTCCACCCTGCTTCCGTGGTGTTGCGTTCTACTGTGGTGCACTCTGCCCTGTAGGCGGCGTCTTTCTGTTATGGCTGGTTGCCTCAGCAATGGCAGGCTGTGTCAGCAGTGGGAGGTATCTCAGTAGGGGTGGATTGCATTCCTCGTTGCGGACGCTTCTCCCCCTCCGAGCTGCACCGTCCTGGATTCAGCTGAGCCCACAGCAAAAGTCTCAAACCTGAGTGCCTCGAATCACCGTGCTGCTTGTCCCCATGAGGGTGGGACCCACCGAGCTTGATCACCTGGCTCCCTGCCTCAGATTCTCTCCTCTCTCTCTCTTTTTCTTTCCAAATTGAATGGTTGACTCTCTCACAGGCGCCCCAGTCGCCTGCTGATAGGCCACGGGGATCTGTGCGATCTCCCCTGCAGTGGCTTACTCCACTGGCACAAATCGCTCTTCCCAGGAATCTCCTGCTCTGGCTCACCAGCCAAGTCCCATTCAGTCAAATGGACATGTCACTTTGCCCTCCCAAAACTCAGATTTCTGGTTTAACAGGGCACCCAGACCAGTGAGCTTTGTGCGGGCTGCCACTGTGCCCCAGCGCAGCGCTGGCTTAAACGGCCATGCAAGCAGGCTACACTGCTCTCCGCTGTCTCTTTTACACCTGGGAATTTGCCAGTTCTGTGGGCAACAAAAGTCTGTCTGAGAATTCAGTTAGGACTCACCCTCTGCGCCTTTACTGAGAGCTACAATACTGAGTTGTTTCTATGGCGCCATCTTGGAACTTTCTGACCAAAATAGCCTCTTGACTATTTTTCACGGGTGCATTTTCCACTGAGGCACTGAAAAAACTATCATATCAAATAGACTCCAGACTATTTTTCAAGTGTGCATTATTCCATGAGTCTCTGAATGAGTGGCCATATGAAATAGACTCCTGACTGTCACCGAGGTGTGTATCATTCAGGGAGGTGCTTAATTTATGGCTATCTTAAACATGGTCTTTTTTTTTTTCTTTTTTAAAATTTTTATTGCATTATAGGTTTTGGGGTACATGTGCAGAACGTGCAAGATAGTTGCATAGGTACACACATGGAAGTGTATTTTGCTGACTTCCTCCCCTTCACCCACACTTGGTATTCATCCCCAGGCTATCCCCCAGCCCCCACGCTGTCCCTCCCCCATTTCCTCAACAGTCCCCAGTGTATAGTAGACCGCCTCTCTGTGTCCATGTGTTCTTATTTTTCTCACCCGCCTATGAGTGACTATATGCAGAATTACTTTTTCTGTTCTTATGTCAGTTTGCTGAGAATGATGTTCTCCAGATTCATCCATGTCCTTACAAAGAACACAAACTCAAAATTTTAGATAGCTACATAATATTCCATGGTGTATATGTGCCACATTTTCACAGTCCAGTCTATCATCGATGGGCATTTGGGTTGGTTCCAGGTCTTTGCTATTGTAAACAGTGCTGCAATGAACATTCGTGTGCATGTGTCCTTATAGTAGAACGATTTATAGTCTTTTGGATAGATACCCAATAATGGGATTGCTGGGTCAAATAAAATTTCTATTTCTAGGTCTCTGAGGAATCGCCACACTGTCATCCACAATGGTTGAACTAATTTACACTCCCACCAACAGTGTAAGAGTATTCCTATTTCTCCACATTCTCTCCAGCATCTGCTGTCTCCAGATCTTTTAATGATCGCCATTCTAACTGGTGTGAGATGATATCTCAATGTGGTTTTGATTTGCATCTCTCTAATAACCAATGATGATGAGCACTTTTTCATTTGTTTGTTGGCCTCATGTATGTCTTCTTTTGTAAAGTTTCTGTTCATATCCTTTGCCCATTTTTGAATGGGCTTGTTTGTTTTTTTTTCTATAAATCTGTTTGAGTTTTTTGTAAATTCTGGATATCAACCCTTTGTCAGATGTGTAAACTGCAAAGATTTTTTCCCATTCTGATGGTTGCCGATTCACTCTAGTGACTGTTTCTTTTGCTGTGCAGAAGCTGTGGAGTTTGATTAGGTCCCATTTGTCTATTTTGGCTCTTGTTGGCAATGCTTTTGGTGTTTTGTTCATGAAGTCTTTGCCTACTCCTATGTCCTGAACGGTTTTGCCTAGATTTTCTTCTAAGGTTTTTATGGTGTCAGGTCTTACGTTTAAGTCTTTAATCCATCTGGAGTTAATTTTAGTGTAAGGTGTCAGGAAGGGGTCCAGTTTCTGCTTTCTGCACATGGCTAGCCAGTTTTACCAACACCATTTATTAAATAGGGAATCCTTTCCCCATTGCCTGTTTTTGTCTGGTTTATCAAAGATAATATGGTTGTAGATATGTTGTGTTGACTCCGATGCTTCTGTTCTATTCCATTGGTCTATATCTCTGTTTTGGTACCAGTACCATGCTGTTTTGATTACTGTAGCCTTGTAGTATAGTTTGAAGTCTGGTAGCGTCATGCCTCCCGCTGTGTTCTTTTTGCTTAGAATTGACTTGGCTATGTGGGCTCTTTTTTGGTTCCATATAAAATTCATGGTGGATTTTTCCAGTTCTGTGAAGAAATTCAATGGTAGTTTGATGGGGATAGCATTGAATGTGTAAATTACTTTGTGCAGTTTAGCCATTTTCACAATATTTATTCTTCCTAACCACGAACATGGAATGTTTCTCCATCTGTTTATGTCCTCTCTTATTTCGTTGAGCAGTTGTTTGTAGTTTTTCTTAAAGAGGTCCCTTACATTCCTAGTGAGATGTATTCCTAGGTATTTTATTTTCTTTGTAGCAATTGTAAATGGCAGTTCATTCTTAATTTGGTTCTCTTTAAGTCTGTTATTGGTGTATAGGAATGTTTGCAATTTTTGCACATCGATTTTATATCCTGAGACTTTGCTGAAGTTGCTTATCAGTTGCAAAAGCTTTGGGCTGAGGTGATGGGGTCTTTAGGTATACTGTCATATCTTCTGCAAATAGAGACAATTTGGCCTCCACCTTTCCTATTTGAATACCCTTTATTTCTTTTTCTTGCCTGATTGCTCTAGCTAGAACTTCCAGGACTATGCTGAATAGAAGTGGTGAGAGAAGGCATCCCTGTCTAGTGCCGGATTTCAACGGGAATGCTTCCAGTTTTTGCCCATTACGGATGATATTGGCTGTTGGTTTGTCGTAAATAGCTTTTATTACTTTGAGATATGTTCCATCAATACCAAGTTTATTGAGGGTTTTTAGCATAAAGGGCTGTTGAATTTTGTCAAATGCCTTCTCTGCGTCAATTGAGATAATCATGTGGTTTTTGTTTTTGCTTCGGTTTATGTGGTGAATTACATTTGTAGACTTGTGTATGTTGAACCAGACTTGCATCCCTGGGTGAATCCTACTTGATCATGATGGATAAGTTTTTTAATGTGCTGTTGCAATCGATTTGCCAGTATTTTATTGAAGATTTTTGCATCTGTGTTCATCATGGATATTGGCCTTAAGTTTTCTTTTCTTTTTGAGTCTCTGCCCGGTTTTGGTATCAGGATGTTGTTGGTCTCATAAAATGATTTGGGAAGGGTTCACTTTTTTTGGATTATTTGGAATAGTTTCAGAAAAAATGGTACCAGATCCTCTTTGTGTGTCTGGTAGTATTCATCTGTGAACCCTTCTGGACCTGGGCTTTTTTTGTGTGGTAGGCTCTTAATTGCTGCCTCAACTTCTGACCTTGTTATTCGTCTATTCATAGTTTCAGCTTCCTCCTGGTTTAGGCTTGGAAGGACACAGGCGTCCAGGAATTTATCCATTTCTTCCTGATTTACTAGTATGTGTGCATAGAGTTGTTTGTAGTATTCTCTGATGATGGTTTGAATTTTTGTGGAATCTGTGGTGATTTCCCCTTTATCGTTTTTTATTGCATCTATTTGATTGTTCTCTCTTTTCTTTTTTATCATTCTGGCTAGTGGTCTGTCTATTTTGTTGATCTTTTCAAAAAACCAGCTCTTAGATTTATAGATATTTTGAAGGGTTTTTCTTGTCTCTATCTCCTTCAGTTCTGCTCTGATCTTAGTTATTTCTTGTCTTTGGCTAGGTTTTGAGCTTTTTTGATCTTGCTCCTCTAGCTCTTTCAATTTTGACGATAGGGTGTCAATTTTGGATCTCTCCACTCTTCTCATGTGGGCACATAACAATATTAACCCTGAATGTAAATGGGCTAAATGTACCAATCAAAAGACACAGACTGGCAAATTGGATAAAAAAACAAAACCCATCAGTGTGCTGTATCCAGGAAACCCACCTCACACGCAAAGATACACAAAGGCTCAAAATAAAAGAATGGAGGAAGATTTACCAAGCAAATGGAGAGCAAAAAAAAGCAGGAGTTGCAATTCTCATCTTTGATAAAATAGACTTTAAAGCAACAAAGATTAAAAGGGACAAAGAAGGTCATTACATAATGGTAAAACGATCGATACAACAAGAAGAGCTAACGATTCTAAATATATATGGACCCAATGTAGGAGCACCCAGATATATAAGGCAAGTTCTTAATGACTTACAAAGAGACTTAGACTCCCACACAATAATAGTGGGAGACCTTAACACTCCACTGTCAATAGCAGACAGATCAACCAGACAGAAAATTAACAAGGATATTCAGGACTTGAACTCAGACCTGGAACAAGCAAACCAGATAGACATTTACAGAACTCTCCATCCCAAATCCACAGAATATACATTGTTCTCAGCACCACATCACACCTACTCCAAAATTGACCACGTAATTGGAAGTAAAGCACTCCTCAGCAAATGCAAAACAACGGAAATCATAAGAAACAGTCTCTCAGACCATAGTGCAATCAAGTTGGAACTCAGAATTCAGAAAATAACTCAAAACCGCACAGCTTCATGGAAACTGAACAACTGGCTCTTGAATGTTGATTGGATAAACAATGAAATGACGGCAGAAATAAAGAAGTTCTTTGAAACCAACGAAAATGACGACACAACGTACCAGAATCTCTGGACACATTTAAAGCAGTCTGTATAGGAAAATATATAAGAGGGTCTTGACTACCCTACAGGTGTTCATTATTTACTGAAGCTCTGAATGAGATGCCATATAAAATTAACTCTTGACTATTGCCCCATTGTGCATTATTCAGTAAGGCTCTAAATGAGTGCTTTTATGGAATAGAATCCTGACGATTTTCTGGTCTGTATCATTTAGTAGATACTGAATCAGTGGACATATGAAACAGGCTCCTGACTATTACCATGGTGTGCATTATTCACTGAGGCTCTGAGTGGCCATATATAATAGTTTCCTAATATTCACTGAGTATTCCTCATGTGTGCATTATTCACTGATTCTCTGAGTGGCCATATTAAATAGACTCCTGACTATTTTACAGGTGCATATTATCCACTGAGACTATGAATTAGTGTCCAGATAAAATAGACTCCTTGCTACTCCACAGCTCTGCATTATTCAAGGAGCTTTGAATGAATGTCCATCGGGAATAGACTCCAAATTATTCTCCAGGTGTGTATCATTTAGTGAGAATTAGAATATGTGGCTATATAATTAGATTCCATACTATCCCACAGGTGTGTATTATTCACTGAGGCTCTGAATATGTGTCTACATGAAATAGACTCCTGATTACTCCCATTATTCAGTGACACTCCGAATGAAAGGCCACATGAAAAAGACTCCTGACTATTGTACAGGTGTGTATTTTTCAGTGAGACTCTGAATGAGGGTATAAAACAGAGTCTTTACTACTTACCCAGGTGTGTACATTTAGTGAGGCTCTCAATGAGTGCCCATAGAAAGAGACTTCTGACTATTTTTCAGGTGTGCATTATTCAGTGATTCTCTGAATGAGTGGGCATAAGAAATAGACTCAGGCTATATCACAAGTATGTAATATTCAGTGAGGCTGTAAAAGATTGGCTATATGAAACAGACGTCTTATTACTCCACATGTGTGCGTTATTCACTGATTGTCCAAATGAGTAGCCATATAACATAGACTCCAAATTATTCTTGATTTGTGCATTATTCAGTAAGGCTCTAAATGAGTGCTTTTATGGAATAGAATCCTGACGATTTTCTGGTCTGTATCATTTAGTAGATACTGAATCAGTGGACATATGAAACAGGCTCCTGACTATTACCATGGTGTGCATTATTCACTGAGGCTCTGAGTGGCCATATATAATAGTTTCCTAATATTCACTGAGTATTCCTCATGTGTGCATTATTCACTGATTCTCTGAGTGGCCATATTAAATAGACTCCTGACTATTTTACAGGTGCATATTATCCACTGAGACTATGAATTAGTGTCCAGATAAAATAGACTCCTTGCTACTCCACAGCTCTGCATTATTCAAGGAGCTTTGAATGAATGTCCATCGGAATAGACTCCAAATTATTCTCCAGGTGTGTATCATTTAGTGAGAATTAGAATATGTGGCTATATAATTAGATTCCATACTATCCCACTGGTGTGCATTATTCAGTGATTCTCTGAATGAGTGGGCATAAGAAATAGACTCAGGCTATATCACAAGTATGTAATATTCAGTGAGGCTGTAAAAGATTGGCTATATGAAACAGACGTCTTATTACTCCACATGTGTGCGTTATTCACTGATTGTCCAAATGAGTAGCCATATAACATAGACTCCAAATTATTCTCCAGGTGTGTATTATTCACTGAGGCTCTGAATGAGTGGCCATAAGAACGAGATTCCTGACTATTCAGATATTCATATTATTCACTGAGGCTCTGAAAGAGTGGCCATATAAAATAGACCCCATTTTACTCCACAGGTGTGTGTTATTATTCCTTGATTCTCCAAATAAATCACCATATAAAATAGACCTTAATTTAATTTACAGGTGTGAGTTACTTTTTGATTCTCCAAATAAATCACCATATAAAATAGACTCCTGACTATTCCACAGGTGTGCATTATTCAAGGAGCTTTGAATGAATGTCCATCGGAATAGACTCAAATTATTCTCCAGGTGTGTATCATTTAGTGAGAATTAGAATATGTGGCTATATAATTAGATTCCATACTATCCCACAGGTGTGTATTATTCAGTGATTCCCAGAATAAGAGATCATATGAAACAGAATTATGACTATCACACATGTGTATATCATTCAGGAGGCACTTAATTTGTGGCTATCTTAAACAGCATCCTGACTACTCCTTAGAAGTTCATTATTCACTGAAGCTCTGAATGAGAGGCCATATAAAATAGACACCTGACTATTGCCCCATTATGAATCATTCATTTAGGCTCTGAATGAGTGGTAGTATGGAATAGAATCCTGACGATTTTCTGGTCTGTATCATTTAGTAGATACTGAATCAGTGGACATATGAAACAGGCTCCTGACTATTACCATGGTGTGCATTATTCACTGAGGCTCTGGTGGCCATATATAATAGTTTCCTAATATTCACTGAGTATTCCTCATGTGTGCATTATTCACTGATTCTCTGAGTGGCCATATTAAATAGACTCCTGACTATTTTACAGGTGCATATTATCCACTGAGACTATGAATTAGTGTCCAGATAAAATAGACTCCTTGCTACTCCACAGCTCTGCATTATTCAAGGAGCTTTGAATGAATGTCCATCGGGAATAGACTCCAAATTATTCTCCAGGTGTGTATCATTTAGTGAGAATTAGAATATGTGGCTATATAATTAGATTCCATACTATCCCACAGGTGTGTATTATTCACTGAGGCTCTGAATATGTGTCTACATGAAATAGACTCCTGATTACTCCCCATTATTCAGTGACACTCCGAATGAAAGGCCACATGAAAAAGACTCCTGACTATTGTACAGGTGTGTATTTTTCAGTGAGACTCTGAATGAGGGTATAAAACAGAGTCTTTACTACTTACCCAGGTGTGTACATTTAGTGAGGCTCTCAATGAGTGCCCATAGAAAAGAGACTTCTGACTATTTTTCAGGTGTGCATTATTCAGTGATTCTCTGAATGAGTGGGCATAAGAAATAGACTCCAGGCTATATCACAAGTATGTAATATTCAGTGAGGCTGTAAAAGATTGGCTATATGAAACAGACGTCTTATTACTCCACATGTGTGCGTTATTCACTGATTGTCCAAATGAGTAGCCATATAACATAGACTCCAAATTATTCTTGATTTGTGCATTATTCAAACAGGCTCTGTATGATTGTCCATACCAAATAGACTCCTGACACTCCACAAGGTGAGTATTATTCAGTGATTCCCAGAATAAGAGATCATATGAAACAGAATTATGACTATCACACATGTGTATATCATTCAGGGAGGCACTTAATTTGTGGCTATCTTAAACAGCATCCTGACTACTCCTTAGAAGTTCATTATTCACTGAAGCTCTGAATGAGAGGCCATATAAAATAGACACCTGACTATTGCCCCATTATGAATCATTCATTTAGGCTCTGAATGAGTGGTAGTATGGAAGAGAATCCTGATAATTTCCTAGGTGTGTATTATTCAGAGAGGCAAAGAGTGAGTGGCCACATGAAAGAGGCTACAGATTATTACACTGGTGTGCATTATTTACTGAGGCTCTAAATGAGTGGGTATGTGAAGTAGACTATTAACTCTTCCCACGGCGAGTATTATTGAATGAGACTTTGAATAAGTGAGCATAAAAAACAGACTCCTGTCTATTGCCCAAGTGTGCATTATTTACAGAGACTCTGAATATGTAGCCATTTGAAGTAGACTCTTTACTATTTCCCAGGGGTGTATTATTCACTGAGGCCCTGAATGAGTGGCCATAAGAACGAGATTCCTGACTATTCAGATATTCATATTATTCACTGAAACAATGCAAGAGTGGCCATATAAAATAGACCTTAATTTAATTTACAGGTGTGAGTTACTTTTTGATTCTCCAAACGAATCATCATATGAAATAGACTAGTGATTATTCCTCACATGTGCAGTATTCGAAGTGGTTCTGTATGAGTGTACATATCAAATAGTCTCCTGACTATCACTTATGTGTGTATCATTCAGGGAAGTGCTTAATTTTGGGCTACCTTAAATAGGGTCCTGACTTCTCCAGGGCTGTTTATTATGCACTGAAGCTCTGAATGAGAGGCCATATAAAATAGACTTCTGACTAGTGCCCCATTGTGCATTATTTGGTAATGCTGTGATAGAGTGGCCATATGGCAATGACTATTTTCCAGGTTGGTATCATTCAGCGAGTTTCTGAATGAATGACCAACTAAAATAGACTCCTGACTATACCCGAGGTGTGTATTATTCAGGGAGTCACTTGATTCTTGGCTATCTTAAACAGCGTCCTGATTACTCCATAGAACTACATTATTAACTAAAGCTCTGAATAAGAGGCCATATAAAATAGACACCTGAATATTGCCCCATTGTGTGTTATTTATTAAGGCTTTGAATGAGTGGTAATATGGAAGATAATTCTGATTATTTCCCAGGTGTGTATCATTCAGAGAGGCAATGAATGAGTGGCCACATGTAAGAGGCTACAGATTATTACACTGGTGTGCATTATTCACTGAGGCTCTAAATGAGTGGCTATATGAAGTAGACTATTAACTCTTTCTCAGGTTTGTTATTGAATGAGACTCTGAATTAATGGGCATAAAAAACAGAGTTTCCTGTCTATTGCCCAAGTGTGCATTATTTACAGAGACTCTGAATGTGTAGCCATTTGAATTAGACTCTTGACTATTTCCAAGGGGTGTATTATACACTGAGGCTCTGAACGAGCGGGCATAGGAACGAGATAGCTGACTTTTCAGATATACATATTATTTACTGAATTGCTGAAAGAGTGGCCATATAAAATAGACCCCATTTTACTCCACAGGTGTGTGTTATTATTCCTTGATTCTCCAAATAAATCACCATATAAAATAGACTAGTGATTATTTCCCACATGTGCGGTATTCGAAGTGGTTTTGTATGAGTGTACATATCAAATAGTCTCCTGACTATCACTCATGTGTGTATAATTCAGGAAGGTGCTTAATTTGGGGCTACCTTAAATTGGGTCTTGACTACTCCAGAGCTATTTATTATGCGCTGAAGCTCTGAATGGGAGGCCATATAAAATAGACTCCTGACTAGTGCCCCATTGTGCATTATTTGGTAATGCTGTGATAGGGTGGCCATATGAAAGAGTCTCCTGACTAGTCCACAGGTGTGTATTATTTAATGAGGCTTTGAGTTAGTGATCATATGTAATAGACTGCTGACTATTCCTCAGGTGTTTATTATTGACTCAGACTCTGTATATGTGGGCATATGGAATAGACAACTGCCTATTCCGAAGTTGTGCATTACTCACACAGGCTTTGATTTTGTGGCCATTTAAAAGATACTAGTGTCTGTTCCACACGTGTGCATTATTCACTGGAATATGGCATGGACTCTGACTATTCCCCAGGTTTGTACCATTCAGTATGTTTCTGAATGAATGACAATATAAAATAGACTCCTGACTATATCCTCTGGGCTATATCTCAGCTGTGCATTTTCCACTGAGGCACTGGTTGAACGGTCATATCACATAGACTCCAGAGTATTCCCCAGGTTTGCATTATTCAGTGAGTCTCTGAATCAGTGGCTATATGAAATAGAATCCTGAGTATTCCCCAGGTATATATAATTCTTCACTGAGGTTGTGAGTTACTGGCCATGTGAAATACACTCCTGACTTTCCCATAGGTCTGTATTGTTCAGTGAGGCTCTGAATGAGTAGCCATAGGAAAGAGACTCCTGAATACTTTTCAGGCATGCAATTTTAGATTCGGCTATACTAAATAAAATCTTGAAATTCCCTGAGGTGTATTTTATTCAGTGAGGCTCTGAATATGAGGCTATATGAAATAAAATTCTGACTACAATACAGGTGTTCCTAATTCAGTGAAGTTCTGAAGGAGAAGTTATATAAAATAGAATTCCTGAGTATTCTCCAGGTATGCATTATTCACTGAGGCTCTGAAATTTTGGCCATATGAGTCTCTTGACTTGTCCACAGGTGTCTATTATTTAATGAGTCTTTAGTTAGTTACCAGAGGTAATAGATGGCTGAGTATTTTCCAGGTGTTTATTGTTGACTGAGACTCTGTGTATGTGGGCATATGGAATAGACTACTGACTATTCCAAAGTTGTGCATTACTCACTCAGGCTTTGATTTTGTGGCCATTTAAAGGAGACTAGTGTCAGGGAAATTTCCAAGATGGCGCCATAGAAACAGCTCAAAATAGCAGCTTCAGTGAAGGCACAGAGGGTGTCCTAGCCGCATTTTCAGACGAAAATTTGTTGCCCATGGAACGGGGAAATTTTCTGGTGTAGGAGAGACACAGGACAGCAGTGCAGCTCTTTCACCTTGTGTGGCTGTTTTGGCTGGTGCCACAGCAGAGCGGCACCGGGCACAAAACTCACTGGCGTGGGTGCCCTGTTAAACCAGCAATCTGAGATTTGGGAAGGCGGATTGACATGCCCATCTGATTGAACAAAACTTGGACGGTGAGCCAGATGAGGAGATTTCTGGGAAACACGATTTGAGCCAGTGCAGTGGGCCATCACATGGAAGATCACATGGATCAGGGTGCCCAATCAGAAGGCAACTGGAGCGCCTGTGAGAGAGTGAACCATTTAACTTGGAGAGAAAAAGAGACAGAGAGAGAGAGGAGAGAATTTGAGGTGGGGAGCTAGATGATTGGGCTCGGCGGGTCCCACCCTCAAAGGGACAATCAGGGCAGCGATTCCAGGCGCTCGGAATTCAGAATTTTGCTGTGGGCTCAGCTGACTCCAGGACAGTGCAGCTCGGAGGGGGAGGGGTGTCCACCAGTATGAATGCAATCCGCCCCTATTGAGATACACGCTCATAGCTGACCCAGCCTGCCGTTTCCAAGGCAACAAGCCATAAAAGATAGACTCCACCAACAGGGTGAAACACAACACGGTAGAATGCAGCCCCATAGCAGAAGGGTGGACCTGCGCTAGCAGGGCAGAGCCACGGCAGGCAAATAGTGAATAGACTGCCTCCGAGCTGGGCAGGACAGTGAAACAGATACTCATGAAGAAAGCCCCAACTCCCTGAGACAGAGAATTTGAGGGGAAATAAATGAGGGGTTTTATAAGTTCTGCTGTAGCAGACCTAAACACATCCTCCCAGAAACGCTGAATGAACAACAGAGCTCACAGCTCAGCACAGGAGCTCCTATAAAGTAAAGACCATCTCCTCAAGGAGCTCCTTGACCCCTGTATATCCAAAGAGTCACTTCTGTAAAGGACTAATCAAACAGACATTTGGCAGGCATCATTCTGGGACAAAGACAGCAGAAAAAGAAACGAGTAGCATCCCTCACTGTTTGGCAGCTGCTACAGGAGTACCCCAAACTAGCAGGGCCTGGAGTGGCCCTCAGCACTCGTACAGCAGAGGGGCTAGACTGTTAGAAGGAAAACTAAGTAACTGAAACACTTCATCATCAACAATCTGGGCGTCCACTCAGAAACCCAAACGAAAAGTCAGCAACTACTAAGATGACAGGTGGATAAATCCACAAATATGGGAAGAAACCAGCGCAAAAAGGAGGAAAACACCCGAATCCAAAACACCTCACCTCCTACAAAGGACCAAAACTCCTCACCAGAAAGAAAACAAAGCTGGACGAAGAATGATTGTGACAAAATGAGGGAATCAGACTTTAGAAGGTGGATAATGAGAAACTTCATGAGCTAAAAGAACATGTTCTAAATCAATGCAACGAAACTAAGAACCTTGAAAAAAGATTTGAAAAAAAGATTCGAGGAAATGATAACAAGAATGGACAACTAAGAGAGGAATATGAATAAATTGAAGAAGATAAAAAACACAACACGACAACTTCACGAAGCATGCACAAGTTTAAACAGCCGAATTGACCAAGCAGAAGAAAGAATACAAGAAACTGAAGATCAACTCAATGAAATAAAAAGAGAAACCAAGATAAGAGAAAAAAGGGCAAAGAGGAATGAACAAAATCTCAAAGAAATGTGGGACTATGTTAAGAGACCTAACCTACATTTCATAGGTGTACCAGAATGTGATGAAGAGAATGAATCCAAGCTGGAAAACAATCTTCAGGATATTATCCACGAAAAAATTTCCCCAACTGAGCAAGGCAGGCCAATACTCAACTCCAGAAAATAGAGAGAAGACCACAAAGATATTCTGCAAGAAGAGCAACCCCAAGGCACATGATCTTCAGATATGCCAGGGTTGAAATGAAAGAGAAAATACTAAGGGCAGCCAGAGAAAAGGGTCGGGTCACCCACAAAGGGAAGCCCATCAGACTCACAGCAGATCTCTTGGCAGAAACTCTACAAGCCGGAAGAGAGTGGCAGCCAATATTCAACATCCTTAAAGAAAAGAACTTTCAACCCAGAATTTCATATGCAACGAAACTAAGAACCTTGAAAAAGATTTGAAAAAGATTCGAGGAAATGATAACAAGAATGGACAACTAAGAGAGGAATATGAATAAATTGAAGAAGATAAAAACACAACACGACAACTTCACGAAGCATGCACAAGTTTCAACAGCCGAATTGACCAAGCAGAAGAAAGAATACAAGAAACTGAAGATCAACTCAATGAAATAAAAAGAGAAACCAAGATAAGAGAAAAAGGGCAAAGAGGAATGAACAAAATCTCCAAGAAATGTGGGACTATGTGAAGAGACCTAACCTACATTTGATAGGTGTACCAGAATGTGATGAAGAGAATGAATCCAAGCTGGAAAACACTCTTCAGGATATTATCCAGGAAAATTTCCCCAACCTAGCAAGGCAGGCCAATACTCAACTCCAGGAAATACAGAGAACACCACAAAGATATTCTGCAAGAAGAGCAACCCCAAGGCACATAATCATCAGATTCACCAGGGTTGAAATGAAGGAGAAAATACTAAGGGCAGCCAGAGAAAGGTCGGTCACCCACAAAGGAAGCCCATCAGACTCACAGCAGATCTCTTGGCAGAAACTCTACAAGCCAGAAGAGTGGGGCCAATATTCAATATCCTTAAACAAAAGAACTTTCAACGCAGAATTTCATATCCAGCCAAACTGAGCTTCATAAGTGAAGGAAGAATAAAATCTTTTGCCAAAAAGCAAGTACTCAGAAATTTTGTCACCACCAGGCCTGCTTTACAAGAGCTTCTGATAGAGGCACTACACATAGAAAGGAACAACCAGTACCAGCCATTCTTAAAACATACCAAATGCTAAATAGCATCAATAAAATAAAGAATCTGCATCAACCAATAGACAAAACTCCCAGCGAGCATCAAAATGGCAGTATCAAATTCAAACATAAAAATATTAACCCTAAATGTAAATGAACTAAATGCACCAATCAAAAGACACAGACTGGCAAATTGGATAAAAAAACAAAACCCATCGGTGTGCTGTATGCAGGAAACCCATCTCACACGCAAGGATTCACAAAGGCTAAAAATAAAGGGATGGAGGAAGATTTACCAAGCAAATGGATAGCACAAAAAAAGCAGGAGTTGCAATTCTCATCTCTGAGAAAATAGACTTTAAAGCAACAAAGATCAAAAGAGACAAAGAAGGTCATTACATAATGGTAAAAGGACCGATACAACAAGAAGAGCTAACAATCCTAAATATATATGGACCCTATGCAGGAGCACCCAGATATATAAGACACGTTCTCAACGACTTAAAAAGAGACTTAGACTCCCACACAATAATAGTGGGAGACTTTAACACTCCACTGTCAATATCAGACAGATCAACTAGACAGAAAATTAACAAGGATATACAGGGCTTGAACTCAGACCTGGAACACGCAAACCTGATAGACATTTACAGAACTCTCCACCCCAAATCCACAGAATATACATTCTTCTCAGCATTGCGTCACACCTACTGCAAAATTGACCAAATATTTGGCAGTAAAGCACTTCTCAGCAAATGCAAAACAACTGAAATCATAACGAACAGTCTCTCAGACCATAGTGCAATCAAGTTAGAACTAAGAATTCAGAAACTAACTCAGAACCACACAGCTTCATGGAAACTGAACAACTGGCCTTGAATATTGACTGGATAAACAATGAAATGAAGGCAGAAATAAAGAAGTTCTTCAAAACCACAAGAATGAAGATGCAACGTACCAGAATTTCTGGGACACATTTAGAGCAGTCTGTAGAGGAAAATATATAGCAATAAGTGCCCACATGAGAAGAGTGGAGAGATCCAAAATTGATACCGTATTGTCAAAATTGAAAGACCTAGAGGAGCAAGATGTAAAAATCTATAAACCTTGCAGAAGACAAAAAATAACTAAGATCACAGCAGAACTGAAGGAGATAGAGACAAGAAAATCCCTTCAAAAAAATCAATAAATTCAAGAGCTGGTTTTTTTAAAAGATCAAAAAAAAAGACAGACCACTAGCCAGACTGATAAAAAAAAGAGAACAACCAAATAGATTCAATAAAAAACGATAAAGGGGAAATCACCACAGATTCCACAGAAATTCAAACCAACATCGGAGAATACTACAAACAACTCTTTGCACATAAACTACTAAACCAGAAAAGAATGGATAAATTCCTGGAAACCTGTGTCCTCCAAAGCCTAATCCAGGAGAAAGCTGAAACTGTGAATAGATCAATAACAAGGTCTGAAGTTGAAGCAGAAATTAGGAACATATCCACACACAAAAAAGCCCAGGTCCAGATAAGTTCACAGCCGAATTCTACCAGACACACAAAGAGGATCTGGTACCATTCCTTCTGAAACTATTCCACATACTTCACAAAGAGGGAACCCTTCCCAAATCATTTTATGAGGCCAACATCATCTGATACCAAAACTCGGAAGAGATTCAACAAGAAAAGAAAACTTCAGTCCAATATCCATGATGAACATAAATGCAGAAATCTTCAATAAAATACTGGCAAACCAATTGCAACAGTACATTAAAAAACTTATCCATCATGATCAAGTAGAATTTATCCCGGGAATGCAAGGCTGGTTCAATATATGCGAGTCTATAAACATCATTCACCACATTAACAGAACCAGAAACAAAAACCACATGATTAACTCAATTGATGCAGAGAAGACATTTGACACAATTCAGGAGCCCTTTATGCTAAAAAGCCTCAATAAACTCGGTATTGATGGAACATATCTCAAAGTAATAAAAGCGATTTGGGACAAACCAACAGCCAATATCATATTTAATGGGCAAAAACTGGAAGCATTCCCTTTGAAATCTGGCACTAGACAAGAAAGCCCTCTCTCACCACTCCTATTCAACATAGTACTGGAAGTTCTAGCCAGAGTAACCAGGAAAATAAAAGAAATAATGTGTGTTCGAATAGGAAAGATGGAAGCCAAATTGTCTCTATTTGCAGAAAACATGTTGATAGTATACTTAGAAGACCCCATCATCTCATCCCAGAAACTCCTGAAACTGATAAGCAACTTCAGCAAAGTCTCGGGATATAAAATCAATGTGCAAAAATCACAAGCATTCCTATACACCAATAACAGACTTAAAGAGAACCAAATCAAGAACGAACTGCCATTCACAATTGCTACAAAAAAAAAATACCTAGGAATACAACTTACAAGTAACGTAAGAAACATCTTCAAGGAAAACTACAAACCACTGTTCAATGAAATAAGAGATGACAACAGATTTACAGGAAAAAAAACAAACAAGCCCATTCAAAAATGGGCAAAGGATATGAACAGAAACTTTACAAAAGAAGACATACATGAGGCCAACAAACATATGAAAAAGTGCTCATCGTCATTGGCCATTAGAGAGATGCAAATAAAAACCACATTGAGATACCATCTCACGCCAGTTAGAATGGCGATCATTAAAAAATCTGGAGACAGCAGATGCTGGAGAGGATGTGGAGAAATAGGAACACTCTTACACTGTTGGTGGGAGTGTAAATTAGTTCAACCATTGTGGAAGACAGTGTTTCTTTCCAGTGTTTTCAAATTCCATTTGACCCAGCAATCCCATTACTGGGTATCTATCCAAAGGACTATAAATTGTTCTACTATAAGGACATATGCACACGAATGTTCATTGCAGCACTGTTTACAATAGCAAAGAACTGGAACCAACCCAAATGCCCAACGATGACAGACTGGACTGGGAAAATGTGGCACATATACACCATGGAATATTATGCAGCAATCAAAAATGATGAGTTTGTGTCCTTTGTAAGGACATGGATGAATCTGGAGAACATCATTCTCAGCAAACTGACACAAGAACAGAAAAAGAAATACCGCATATACTCACTCATAGGTGGGTGAGAAAAATAAGAACACATGGACACAGAGAGGTGGTCTACTATACACTGGGGACAGTTGGGGGGAAAGGGGGAGGGACAGCGTGGGGGGCTGGGGGGGATAGCCTGGGGATGAATACCAAGTGTGGGTGAGGGGGAGGAAGGCAGCAAAGCACACTGCCATGTGTGTGCCTGTGCAACTATCTTGCTCGTTCTGCACATGTACCCCCAAACCTATAACGCAATAAAAATTAAAAAAAAAAAAGAGACGACACGAACACATGGAGAAATATTCCATGTTCATGGTTAGAAATAATCAATATCGTGAAAATGGCTATACTGACCAAAGTAATTTACAGAATAAATACTATCCCCATCAAGCTACCTTTAAATTTCCTCACAGAACTGGAAAAAACCACCATGAACTTCATATGGAACCAAAAGGGAACCCGCATAGCCAAATCAATTCTAAGCAAAAAGAACACAGTGGGAGGCATCACACTACCAGACTTCAAACTATACTACAAGGCTACAGTAATCAAAACAGCATGGTACTGGTACCAAAACAGAGATAAAGACCAATGAAACAGAACAGAGGCATCAGAAACAAATCAACATATCTACAACCATGTAATCTTTGATAAACCAGACAAAAACAAGCAGTGGGAATAGGATTCCCTGTTTAATAAATGTTGTTGAGAAAACTGGCTCGCCATGTGCAGAAAGCAGAAACCGGACCCCTTCCTGACACCTTACACTAAAATTAACACCAGATGGATTAAAGACTTAAACGTAAGACCTGGCCCCATAAAAACCCTAGAAGAAAATCTAGGCAAAACCATTCAGGACATAGGAGTAGACCAAAACTTCATGACCAAAACATCAAAAGCATTGGCAACAAAAGCCAAAATAGACAAATGGGACCTAATCAAACTCCAAAGCTCTTGCACAGCAACAGAACCAGTCACTAGAGTGAATCGGTAACCAACAGATTGGGAAAAAATCTTTAGAGTTTACCCAATGACAAAGGGCTGATATCCAGAATTTACAGAGAACTCAAACAGATTTACAGGAAAAAAACAAACAAGCCCATTCAAAAATGGGCAAAGGATATGAACAGACACTTTACAAAAGAAGACATGCATGAGGCCAAGAAGCACATGAAAAAATGCTCATCATCACTTGTCAGTAGAGAGATGCAAATCAAAACCACATTGAGATACCATCTCACGCCGGTTAGAATGGCGATCATTAAACAGCTTTAGGAAACAGATGCTGGAGAGGATGTGGAGAAATAGGAACACTCTTACACTGTTGGTGGAAGTGTAAATTAGTTCAAACATTGTGGAAGACAATATGGCGATTCCTTAGAGACCTAGAAATAGAAATTCCATTTTACCTAGCAATCCCATTACTGGGTATATATCCAAAGGAATATAAATCGTTCTACTATAAGAACACATTCACACGAATGTTCATTGCAGCACTGTTTACAATAGCAAAGACCTGAAACCAACCCAAATGCCCATCGATGATAGACTGGACTGGGAAAATGTGGCACATATACATCATGGAATATTATGCAAAATTTTAAAATGACGAGTTTATGTACTTTGAAAGACATGGATGAATCTGGAGAACATCATTCTTAGAAAACTGACAGCATAATAGAAAAGGAAATACCACATATTCTCACTCAGAGGCGGGTGAGAAAAATGAGAACACATGGACCCAATGAAGGGGGTACTACACACTGGGGTTTATTGGGGGGAATACGGGAGGGACAGTGGAAGGGAATATGGGGAGGGATAGACTGTGGAGAAATGCCAAATGTGGGTGAAGGGGAGAAAGGCAGCAAAACACACTGCCATGTGTTTACTTATGCAACTCTATTGCACATTCTGCACATGCACCCCAAAACCTAATATGCAATAAAATTAAAATAAAAAGAGACTAGTGTCTATTTCGCAGGAGTGCATTATTCACTGAGGCTGTAAATGAGTGGCTATATAATGTAGACTGCAAACACTTCCCCAGGTGTTTAGTACTCAGTGAGGATCTTCTTTTTGTGACCATATGAAACATGGTGCTGTCTATCCTAAATATTTTTGTTACTCAATAAATCTATGAATGAGTGGCTACATTAAATAGACTGCTGAATTTTGTACATTTGTGCATTATTCACTGAGGATATGAGTCAGTGGCCATATAAATGGAATCTGACTATTCCACAGGTTTGTATTATTCACTGAGTCTCTGAATGAATGGCTGTGTGAAATAAACTTTGGCTACTCCACAGGTGTGCATTATTCACTGAGGCTCTGAATGAGTGTTCATATGAAATAGCCTCCTGATTAATAACCAGATGTACATTACTAAATGAGGCTGTTAAACAATGGCCATAAGAAATAGAATTCTATTTCCCAGGTGTGCATCATTCAGTAATTCTGATTGAGTGGCCATATATTATAGATTCTAACTAGTCCACAGTGTGTATCATTCACTGAGTTTCTGAATAAGTGGCCACATAAAATAGACTCCTGACTATTCCCCAGCTGTGTATTACTACTAAGGGTATGGATGAGTGGATACATATAATAGACTCTTGACTATTCCTCAAGTGTGCATTTTCCACTGAGGCACTGAATGAACTCAGACTACTTCTCAGATGTGCATTATTCATGAGTCTCTGAATGAGTGGCCATATGAAATAGCCTCCTGACTATTCCACAGGTTTGTATTACTCAATAAATCTATGAATGAGTGGCTACATTAAATAGACTGCTGAATTTTGTACATTTGTGCATTATTTATTGAGGATATGAGTCAGTGGCTATATAAAGTGGAATCATCACTATTCCACAGGTTTGTATTATTCACTGAGTCTCTGAATGAATGGCTGTGTGAAATAAACTTTTGGCTACTCCACAGGTGTGCATTATTTACTGAGGCTCTGAATGAGTGTTCATATGAAATAGCCTCCTGATTAATAACCAGATGTACATTACTAAATGAGGCTGTTAAACAATGGCCATAAGAAATAGAATTCTATTTCCCAGGTGTGCATCTTTCAGTAATTCTTTGATTGAGTGGCCATATATTATAGATTCTAACTAGTCCACAGTTGTGTATCATTCACTGAGTTTCTGAATAAGTGGCCACATAAAATAGACTCCTGACTATTCCCCAGCTGTGTATTACTAACTAAGGGTATGGATGAGTGGATACATATAATAGACTCTTGACTATTCCTCAAGTGTGCATTTTCCACTGAGGTACTGAATGAACTCCAGACTACTTCTCAGATGTGCATTATTTCATGGGTCTCTAAATGAGTGGCCATATGAAATAGACTACTAAGTATTTCTCAGGTATGCATGATTCACTGAGGCGCTGAATGAATGCCCATGTGAAATACAATCCTGACATTTCCATAGATGTGTATTATTCAATGAGGCTCTGAATCAGTGGCCAGAGAAAGGAGACTCATGAATACTCACAGGAGGGCATGTTTTGGTTGGACTCTGAAAGACTGTCTTTATAATATAGATTCCTGACTTTCCCCCAGGTGATCATTATTCAGTTAAGCTCTGAATGAGAGGCCATATGTAACAGCGTCCTGAGTATTCCCTAGTACGCATTAGTAACTGAGGCCCTGAATGTTTGGCCATATGAAATAGCCTCCTGACTATTACACAGGGGTGTTCTATTTAATGAGGCTTTGAGTTAGCGATTAGATAAAGTAGATTATTTCCTATTTTTAAGGTGGGTATTATTGACTGAGACACTGATTAGTGGAAATATAAAATAGACTCCACACTATTTCAAAGTTGTGCATTACTCACTCAGGCTTTGATGTTGTTTCCATACAAAATAGACCAGTGTCTGTTTTACAAGTGTGAAATATTCACTGAGGCTCCAACTGAGTGGCCATAGGAATTAGACTCTTAACTCTTCCCCAGGTGTGTATTATTGAATGCGACTGAATAAGTGGGCATAAGAAAGAGACTCCTACAAAAACCCTAGAGAAAAATCTAGATAAAACCATTCAGTACATAGAAGTAGGCAAGGACTTCATGACCAAAACACCAAAAGCATTGGCAACAAAAGCCAAAATAGACAAATAAGACCTAATCAAACTCCACAGCTTATGCACGGCAAAAGAAAGAGTCACTAGAGTGAATGGGCAACCATCAGAATGGGAAAAAATCTTTGCAGTTTACGCATCTGACAAAAGGCTGATATCCAGAATTTACAAGGAACTCAAACAGATTTACAAGAAAAAAACAAACAAGCCCATTCAAAAATGGGCAAAGGATATGAACAGACACTTTGCAAAAAAAAGACATACATGAGGCCAACAAACACATGAAAAAATGCTCATCATCACTGGTCATGAGAGAGATGCAAATCAAAATCACATTGACATACCATCTCACGCCAGTTAGAATGGCGATCATTAAAAAATCTGGAGACAGCAGATGCTGGAGAGGATGTGGAGAAATAGGAACACTCTTACACTGTTGGTGGGAGTGTAAATTAGTTCAACCATTGTGGAAGACTGTGTGGCGATTCCTCAAGGACCTAGAAATAGAAATTCCATTTGACCCAGCAATCCCATTACTGGGTATATATCCAAAAGACTATAAATCGCTCTACTATCAGGACACATGAACACGTATGTTCATTGCAGCACTGTTTACAATAGCAAAGACCTGGAACCAACCCAAATGCCCATCGATGACAGACTGGACTGGGAAAATGTGGCACATATACACCATGGAATATTATGTAGCAATCAAAAATGATGAGTTTATGTCCTTTGTAAGGACATGGATGAATCTGGAGAACATCATTCTCAGCAAACTGACACAAGAACAGAAAAAGAAATACCGCATATTCTCACTCATAGGAGAGTGAGTAAAATGAGAACACATGGACACAGGGAGGGGGTCTACTACACACTGAGGTCTATTGGGGAAAATGGGAGAGGGACAGTCGGGGGGGCTGGAAAGGGATAGCATGGGGATAAATGCCAAGTGTTGGTGAAGGAGAGGAAGGCGGCAAAACAAACTCCCATGTGTGTGCCTATGTAACTATCTTGCACACTCTGCACATGTACCCCAAAACCTATAATGCAATAAAAATTTTTAAAAAAAGAAGACTCCTGACTATTTCCCAGGTGTGCATTATAGACAGAGACTCTATATGTGGCCATTTAAATTAGATTCTTGACTATTTCCCAGTGGTGTATTATTAACTGAGGCCCTGAACGAGGGGCAATATGAAAGAAATTCTTGAATATTCCAGATACATACATTATGCACTAAAACACTGAAAAGGTGGCCATATGAAATATACTATATTTTACTTTATATATGTCCGTTATTCATTTATTCTCTAAAGAAATTACCATATGAAAGAGACTAGTGATTATTCTTCACATGTGAATTATTCCAAGACGTTCTGTATGAGTGTCTATAGGAAATAGACTCCTGACTGTCACTAAGGTTTTTATCATTCAGGGAGGTGCTTAAATTTTGGCTATCTTAAACAGAATCCAGACTACCCCACAGGTGTTCATTATTCACTGAATCTCTGAATGAGATGCCATATGAAATTAACACTTGACTATTGCCCCATTGTGCGTTATTCAGTAAGGTACTAAATAAGTGGTCCTACGGAATAGAACCCTGATGATTTCCCGGTCTGTATCATACAGTAAGATACTGAATCAGTGGACATATGAAACAGGATCCTGGCTATTGCCGTGGTGTGCATTATTCACTGAGGCTCTGAGTGGTCATATGAAATAGACTCCTAATATTCACTGAGTATTTCTCATGAGTGCATTATTCACTGATTCTCTGAGTGGCCATATGAAAAAGACTCCCGACTATTCCAGAGGTGCATATTATCCAATGAGGCTATGAATGAGTGTCCAAATGAAATAGAATCCTGGTTACTCCACAAATGTGCATTATTCACAGAGGTTCTGAATGAATGTCCATCGGAAATAGACTCCAAATTATTCTCCAGGTGTGTATTATTTAGTGAGAATCAGAATATGTGGCTATATTAATTAGATTCCCTACTATCCCACAGGTGTGTAATATTCACTGAGGCTCTGAATATGTGTCTACATGAAATAGACTCCTGACTACTACACATTATTCAGAGACAGGTCAAATGAGAGGCCACATGGAAAAGACTCCTGACTATTAGACAGGTGTGCATTTTTCAGTGAGAGTCTGAATGAGGGTATAAGACAGAGTCTTGACTATTTCTCCAGGTGTGTACCTATAGGGAGACTCTCAAAGAGTGGTATAGAAAAGAGACTTCTGACTATATTGCAGGTGTGCATTATTCAGTGATTATCTGAATGAGTGGCCATAAGAAATAGACTCCAGACTCTATCACAAGTGTGTAATATTTAGTGACGCTGAGAAAGAGTGGCCATATAAAACAGACTTATTATTACTTCACATGTGTGCATTATTCACCGATGGTCAGAATCAGTAGAAATATGACATAGACTCCTAATTGTGCTCCATGTGGGCATAATTCAAACAGGCTCTGTATGAGTGTCCATACCAAATATACTCTTGACTCTCCTTAAAGTGTGTATTATTCAGTGATTCCCCGAATGAGAGGTCATATGAAATACAATTCTGACTATCACCCAGGTGTGTATCCTTCAGGGAGGCACTTAATTCGTGGCTATCTTAAACAGCGTCCTGACTACTCCATAGAAGTTCATTATTCACTGAAGCTCTAAATGAGAAGCCATATAAAATAGACACATGACTATTGCCTCGTTGTTAATTATTCATTAAGGCTCTGAATGAGTAGTAGTATAAAATAAAATCATGATGATTCCCCACATGTGTATCATTCAGAGAGGCAATGAATGAGTGGCCACATGAAAAAGGCTACAGATTATTAGACTGGTGTGCATTATTCACTGAAACTCTAAAAGAGTGGCTATATGAAGTAGACTATTAACTTATCTCCAGGTGTTTATTATTAAATGAAACTCTGAATAAGTGGGCATAAAAAACAGAGACTCCTGTCTATTGCCCAAGTGTGCATTATTTACAGAGACTCTGAATGTGTAGCCATTTGAAGTAGACTCTTGACTATTTCCCAGGGGTATATTATTCACTGAGGCCCTGAATGAGTGGCCATAAAATAGACTCCTGACTATTCAGATATATATATATATATATATATATATATATTATTCACTGAAACACTGAAAGTGTGGCCCTATAAAGTAGCCCATATTTTACTCCAAAGTTGTGGGTTATCCTTTTGATTCTCCAAACGAATCACCATATGAAATAGACTAGTGATTATTCCTCACATGTGCAGTATTCAAAGTGGTTCTGTATGAGTGTCCATATCAAATAGTCTCCTGACTATCACCATGTGTATCATTCAGGAGTGCTTAATTTGGGGCTACCTTAAATAGGGTCCTGACTTCTCCAGAGCTGTTCATTATTCACTGAAGCTCTGAATGAGAGGCCATATAAAATAGACACTGACTATTGCCTCGTTGTTAATTATTCATTAAGGCTCTGAATGAGTAGTAGTATAAAATAAAATCATGATGATTCCCCACATGTGTATCATTCAGAGAGGCAATGAATGAGTGGCCACATGAAAAAGGCTACAGATTATTAGACTGGTGTGCATTATTCACTGAAACTCTAAAAGAGTGGCTATATGAAGTAGACTATAAACTTATCCCCAGGGGTTTATTATTAAATGAAACTCTGAATAAGTGGGCATAAAAAACAGAGACTCCTGTCTATTGCCCAAGTGTGCATTATTTACAGAGACTCTGAATGTGTAGCCATTTGAAGTAGACTCTGACTATTTCCCAGGGGTATATTATTCACTGAGGCCCTGAATGAGTGGCCATATGAATGAGATTTCTGACTATTCAGATATATATATATATATATATATATATATATATATATATATATATTATTCAATGAAACACTGAAAGAGTGGTTCTATAAAATAGCCCACATTTTACTCCACAGCTGTGGGTTATACTTTTGATTCTCCAAAGAATCACCATATGAAATAGACTAGTGATTATTCCTCACATGTGCAGTATTCGAAGTGGTTCTGTATGAGTGTACATATCAAATAGTCTCCTGACTATCACTCATGTGTGCATCATTCAGGGAAGTGCTTAATTTGGGGCTACCTTAAATAGGGTCCTGACTTCTCCAGAGCTGTTTCTTATGCACTGAAGCTCTGAATGAGAGGCCATATAAAATAGACTTCTGACTAGTGCCCCATTGTGCATTATTTGGTAATGCTGTGATAGGGTGGCCATATGAAATGGAAATCTGACTATTTCACAGGTGTGTATCATTCAGCGAGTTTCTGAATGAATGACCATCTAAAATAGACTCCTGACTATATCCTCTTGGCTATTTCTTAGCTGTGCATTTTCCATTGAGGCACTGGGTGAATGGTCATATCAAATAGACTTCAGACTATTCCCCAGGTGTGCATTACTCAGTGAGTCTCTGAATAAGTGGCAATATGAAATAGAGTCCTGAGTATTCCCCAGGTATATATAATTCTTCACTGAGGTTGTGAGTTACTGGCCATGGAAAATATACTCCCGACTTGTACAGAAGTGTGTATTATTCAGTGAGGCTCTGAATAAGTGGCCATAAGGAAGAGACTCCTGAATACTCCTCAGGTGTGCATTTTTAGATTTGGCTATAAATGGATGGCTCTACAAAATAGAATCCTGACATTCCATGAGGTGTATGTTATTCAGCGAGGCTCTGAATATGTGGTTATATGAAACAGAATTCTGACTACAATACATTTGTTTCTTTTTCAGTGTAGTTCAGAAGAAGATGACATATGTTATAGAGTTCCTGAGTGTTTTCCAGGTATGCATTATTTACTGAGGCTCTGAAACTTCAGACATATGAAAGAGTCTCCTGACTAGTCCACAGGTGTGTATTATTTAATGAGGCTTTGAGTTAGTGATCATATGTAATAGACTGCTGACTATTCCTCAGGTGTTTATAATTGACTCAGACCCTGTATATGTGGGCATATGGAATAGACAACTGCCTATTCCAAAGTTGTGCATTACTCACACAGGCTTTGATTTTGTGGCCATTTAAAAGATACTAGTGTCTGTTCCACACGTGTGCATTATTCACTGAGGCTGTAAATGAGTGGCTATATAGAGTAGACTGCTAACTCTTCCCCAGGTGTGTAGTACTCAGTGAAACTCCTCTTTTGTGATCATATAAAACAGGGTGCTGTCTGTCCCAAATATTTGTATTATTCAGTAAAATTCTGAATGTGTGGCTATATGAAATAGACTGCTGAGTACTGTACATTTGTGCATTATTCACTGAGGGTATGAGTCAGTGGCCATATGAAATGGAAATCTGACTATTTCACCGGTGTGTATTATTCACTGAGTCTCTGAATGAGTGGCTGTGTGAAATACACTCCTGGCTACTCCACAGGTGTGCATTATTCACTGAGGCTCTCAATGAGTGTTCATATGACATAGCCTCCTGATTACTGACCAGATGTGCATTACTCAATGAGGCTCTTCAACAATGGTCATATGAGATAGAATCCTGACTATTTCCCAGGTGTGCATCATTCAGTAATGCTCTGATTAAGGGGCCATATGTCATAGATTCTACCTAGTCAAAAGGTGTGTATCATTCACTGAGTTTCTGAATAAGTGGCCACATAAAATAGACTCCTGACTATTTACCAGGTGTGTATTACTTACTAAGGGTATGGGTGAGTGGCTACATAAAACAGACTCTTGGCTATTCATCAAGTGTGCATTTTCCACTGAGGCACTGAATGAACCATCATGTCAAATAGACTCCAGACTATTTCTCACGTGTGCATAATTCCATGAGACTCTGAATGAATGGCCACATGAAATAGACTACTGAGTATTTTCTAGGTATGTATGATTCACTGAGGCTCTGAATGAATGGCCATGTGAAATACACTCCTGACATTTCCATAGATATGTATTATTCAATGAGGTTCTGAATCAGTGGCGATAGGAAGGAGACTACTGAATACTCGTCGGAGGGCATCTTTAGGTTGGGCTTTGAAAGAGTGTTTTAATGAAACAGATTCCTTACTTTCTCCCAGGTGTTCAATATTCAGTTAAGCTCTGAATGAGAGGCCATATGTAATAGTGTCCTGAGTATTTCCCAGTATGCTTTAGTCACTGAGGCTATGAATGTTTGGCTATATGAAATAGCCTCCTGACTATTCCACAGGTGTGTGTTATTTAATGAGGCTTTGAGTAGTGCTTAGATAAAGTAGATTCTTTACTATTCCTAAGGTGGGTATTACTGACTGAGACACTGATTAAGTGGGAATATGAAACAGACTCCTCACTATTCCAAATTTGTGCGTTACTCACTCAGGCTTTGATTTTGTGGCTATACAATACGACCAGTGTCTATTGCACAGGTTTGAATTACTCACTGAAGCTCTGAATGAGATGCCATATGAAATAGACTCTGACTATTCCAGGTGTGTATTATTGAATGAGACTGAATAAGCAGCATAAGAAAGAGACTCCAGACTCTTTCCCAGGTGTGCATTATATACAAAAACTCTGAATGTGTGGACATTTGAAGTGGATTGACTATTTCACAGGGGTGTATTATTCACTGAGGCCCTGAACGAGTGGCCATATGAAAGAGCCTCCTGGCTATTACAGATATATACATTATTCACTGAAACACTGAAAGGGTGGCCATATGAAATTAACTCGATTTTACTGCACAGGTGACCGTTATTCATTGATTCTCTAAAGGAATCACCATATGAAAGGACTAGTGATTATTCTTCACATGTGCATTATTCAAAGAGGTTCTGTATTAGTGTCCATATCAAATAGACTCCTGACTGTCACCCAGGTTTTTATCATTCAGGACGTGCTTAATTTGTGGCTATCTTAAACAGGGTCCTGACTACCCCACAGGTGTTCATTATTCACTGAAGCTCTGAATGAGATGCCATATGAAATTAACTCTTGACTATTGCCCCATTGTGCGTTATTCAGTAAGGCACTAAATAAGTGGTCCTATGGAATAGAACCCTGATGATTTCCCGGTCTGTATCATACAGTGAGATACTGAATCAGTGGACATATGAAACAGGATCCTGACTATTGCCGTGGTGTGCATTATTCACTGAGGCTCTGAGTGGTCATATGAAATAGACTCCTAATATTCACTGAGTATTTCTCATGTGTGCATTATTCACTGATTCTCTGAGTGGCCATATGAAATAGACTCCCAACTATTCCAGAGGTGCATATTATCCACTGAGGCTATGAATGAGTGTCCAAATGAAATAGACTCCTGGTTACTCCACAAATGTGCATTATTCACAGAGGCTCTGAATGAATGTCCATCGGAAAGAGACTCCAAATTATTCTCCAGGTGTGTATTATTTAGTGAGAATCAGAATATGTGGCCATATGAAATAGACTCCTGACTATTCCACAGGTGTGTATTATTCACTGAGGCTCTGAATATGTGTCTACATGAAATAGACTCCTGACTAGTCCACATTATTCAGTGACACGTCAAATAAGAGGCCACATGAAAAGACTCCTGACTATTTGACAGGTGTGCATTTTTCAGTGAGACTCTGAATGAGGGTATAAGACAGAGTCTTGACTATTTTCCAGGTGTGTACATTTAGTGAGCTCTCAATGAGTAGCCATAGGAAAGAGACTTCTGACTATTCGCAGGTGTGCATTATTCAGTGATTATCTGAATGAGTGGCCATAAGAAATAGACTCCAGACTCTATCACAAGTGTGTAATATTCAGTGAGGCTGTGAAAGAGTGGCCATATGAAATAGACTCCTGACTATTCCCCATTGTGCATTATTCACTGAGGCTCTGAATGAGTGGCCATATAAAATAGACTCCTGACTATTCCACAGGTGTGCATTATTCACTGAAGCTCTGAATGAGATGCCATATGAAATAGACTCCAAATTATTCTCCAGGTGTGTATTATTGAATGAGACTGAATAAGCAGCATAAGAAAGAGACTCCTGAGTTTTCCCCAGGTGGGCATTATATACAAAAACTGTCAATGTGTGGACATTTGAAGTGGAGTATTGACTATTTCCCAGGGGTGTATTATTCACTGAGGCCCTGAATGAGTGGCCATATGAAAGAGATTCCTGGCTATTCAGATATATACATTATTCACTGAAACACTGAAAGGGTGGCCATATGAAATTAACTCGATTTTACTGCACAGGTGACCGTTATTCATTGATTCTCTAAAGGAATCACCATATGAAAGGATGAGTGATTATTCTTCACACGTGCATTATTCAAAGAGGTTCTGTATTAGTGTCCATATCAAATAGACTCCTGACTGTCACCCAGGTGTGTATCATTCAGGAGGTGCTTAATTTGTGGCTATCTTAAATAGGGTCCTGACTACCCCACACGTGTTCATTATTCACTGAAGCTCTGAATGAGAGCCATATGAAATAAATCTGACTATTGCCCCATTGGGTATTATTCAGTAAGGCTCTAAATGTGTGGTCCTATGGAATAGAATTCTGATGATTCCCCGGTGTGTATCATTCAGTGAGATACTGAATCAGTGGACATATGAAACAGGATCCTGACTATTACCGTGGTGTGCATTATTCACTGAGGCTCTGAGTGGCCATATGAAATAGACTCCTAATATTCACTGAGTATTTCTCATGTGTGCATTATTCACTGAGGCTCTGAGTGGCCATATGAAATAGACTCTGACTATTCCACAGGTGTGCATTATTCACTGATTCTCTGAGTGGCCATATAAAATAGACTCCTGACTATTGACAGGTGTGCATTATTCACTGAAGCTCTGAATGAGATGCCATATGAAATAGACTAGTGATTATTCTTCACATGTGCATTATACACCGAGGCTCTGAATGAATATCCATCGGGAATAGACTCCAAATTATTCTCCAGGTGTGTATTATTTAGTGAGAATCAGAATATGTGGCTATATTAATTAGATTCCTTACTATCCCACAGGTGTGTATTATTCACTGAGGCTCTGAATATGTGTCTACATGAAATAGACTCCTGACTACTCCACATTATTCAGTGACACTCAAATGAGAGGCCACATGAAAAGACTCCTGACTATTACAGGTGTGCATTATTCAGTGAGACTCTGAATGAGGGTATAAACAGATCTGACTATTTCCCCAGGTGTTCATTATTCACTGAGGCTCTGAATGAGTGGCCATAGGAAAGAGACTTCTGACTATTCTGTAGGTGTGCATTATTCAGAGATTCTCTGAATGAGTGCCCATAAGAAATAGTCACCAGACTATATCACAGGTGTGTAATATTCAGCGAGGCTGTGAAAGAGTGGCCATATGAAATAGACTCCAAATTATTCTCCAGGTGTGTATTATTCACTGATTGTGAATCAGTAGCCATATGACATAGACTCCTAATTATTCTCCATGTGCATTATTCAAACAGGCTCTGTGAGTGTCCATACCAAATAGACTCTGACTATCACCCAGGTGTGTATTATTCAGTGATTCCCAGAATGAGAGGTCATATGAAATAGACTCCTGACTATCACCCAGGTGTGTATCATTCAGGAGGCACTTAATTGTGGCTATCTTAAACAGCGTCCTGACTACTCCATAGAAGTTCATTATTCACTGAAGCTCTGAATGAGAGGCCATATAAAATAGACACCTGACTATTGCCCCATTGTGAATTATTCATTAAGGCTCTGAATGAGTAGTATGGAATAGAATCTGATGATTCCCCAGGTGTGTATCATTCAGTGAGGCACTGAATGAGTGGCCATATGAAAGACTCCTGACTATTCCACAGGTGTGCATTATTCACTGAGGCTCTAAATGAGTGGCTATATGAAGTAGACTTAACTCTTCCCCAGGTGTGTATTATTGAATGAGACTCTGAATGAGTGGCCATATGAAAGAGATTCCTGTCTATTGCCCAGGTGTGCATTATTTACAGAGACTCTGAATGTGTAGCCATTTGAAGTAGACTCTTGACTATTTTCCAGGGTGTATTATTCACTGAGGCTCTAAACGCGTGGCCATATGAAAGAGATTCCTGGCTATTCCAGATATATACATTATTCACTGAAACACTGAAAGGGTGGCCATATGAAATAGACTCGATTTTACTCACAGGTGTCCGTTATTCATTGATTCTCTAAAGGAATCACCATATGAAAGAAACTAGTGATTATTCTTCACATGTGCATTATTCAAAGAGGTTCTGTATGAGTGTCCATATCAAATAGACTCCTGACTGTCACCCAGGTGTGTATCATTCAGGGAGGTGCTTAATTTGTGGCTATCTTAAACAGGGTCCTGACTACCCCACAGGTGTTCATTATTCACTGAAGCTCTGAATGAGATGCCATATGAAATAAACTTGACTATTGCCCCATTGTGCATTATTCAGTAAGGCTCTAAATGAGTGGTCCTATGGAATAGAATCCTGATGATTCCCCGGTGTGTATCATTCAGTGAGATACTGAATCAGTGGACATATGAAACAGGATCCTGACTATTACCGTGGTGTGCATTATTCACTGAGGCTCTGAGTGGCCATATGAAATAGACTCTAATATTCACTGAGTATTTCTCATGTGTGCATTATTCACTGATTCTCTGAGTGGCCATATGAAATAGACTCCTATTCCACAGGTGCATATTATCCACTGAGGCTATGAATGAGTGTCCAAATGAAATAGACTCCTGGTTACTCCACATGTGCATTATTCACTGAAGCTCTGAATGAGATGCCATATGAAATAGACTCCAAATTATTCTCCAGGTGTGTATTATTTAGTGAGAATCAGAATATGTGGCTATATTAATTAGATTCCTACTATCACACAGGTGTGTATTATTCACTGAGGCTCTGAATATGTGTCTACATGAAATAGACTCCTGACTACTCCACATTATTCAGTGACACTCAAATGAGAGGCCATATGAAATAGACTCCTGACTATTCCAGGTGTGCATTATTCAGTGAGACTCTGAATGAGTGGCCATATAAAATAGACTCTGACTATTCCAGGTGTGTATTATTCAGTGAGGCTCTGAATGAGTGGCCATATGAAATAGACTCTGACTATTCCAGGTGTGCATTATTCAGTGATTCTCTGAATGAGTGGCCATAAAATAGACTCCAGACTCTATACAAGTGTGTAATATTCAGTGAGGCTGTGAAAGAGTGGCCATATGAAACAGACTTCTTATTACTCCACATGTGTGCATTATTCACTGAGCTCTGAATGAGTGGCCATATGAAACAGACTTCTTATTACTCCACATGTGCATTATTCAAACAGGCTCTGTATGAGTGTCCATACCAAATAGACTCTGACTATTCCAGGTGTGTATTATTCAGTGATTCTGAATGAGAGGTCATATAAAATAGACTCCTGACTATCACCCAGGTGTGTATCATTCAGGAGGCACTTAATTCGTGGCTATCTTAAACAGCGTCCTGACTACTCCATAGAAGTTCATTATTCACTGAAGCTCTGAATGAGAGCCATATAAAATAGACACTGACTATTGCCTCGTTGTGAATTATTCATTAAGGCTCTGAATGAGTGGCTATATGAAATAGACTCTGACTATTCCAGGTGTGTATTATTCAGTGAGGCTCTGAATATGTGTCTACATGAAATAGACTCTGACTATTCCCAGGTGTGCATTATTCACTGAGGCTCTAAATGAGTGGCTATATGAAATAGACTCTGACTATTCCAGGTGTGTATTATTGAATGAGACTCTGAATAAGTGGGCATAAAAACAGAGATTCCTGTCTATTGCCCAGGTGTGCATTATTTACAGAGACTCTGAATGTGTAGCCATTTGAAGTAGACTCTTGACTATTTTCCAGGGTGTATTATTCACTGAGGCCCTGAATGAGTGGCCATATGAAGAGATTCCTGACTATTCATATATATATATATTATTCACTGAAACTCTAAATGAGTGGCTATATGAAATAGACTCTGACTATTCCCAGGTGTGTATTATTGAATGAGACTCTGAATAAGTGGGCATAAAAACAGAGATTCCTGTCTATTGCCCAGGTGTGCATTATTTACAGAGACTCTGAATGAGTGGCCATATGAAATAGACTCTGACTATTTTCCAGGGTGTATTATTCACTGAGGCCCTGAATGAGTGGCCATATGAAGAGATTCCTGACTATTCATATATATATATTATTCACTGAAACACTGAAAGAGTGGCCATATGAAATAGACTCCTGACTATCACCCAGGTGTGTATTATTCAGTGATTATCTGAATGAGTGGCCATATGAAATAGACTAGTGATTATTCCCACATGTGCAGTATTCAAAGTGGTTCTGTATGAGTGTCCATATCAAATAGTCTCCTGACTATCACTCATGTGTATCATTCAGGAGGTGCTTAATTTGGGCTACCTTAAATAGGGTCCTGACTACTCCAGAGCTGTTTATTATGCACTGAAGCTCTGAATGAGGCCATATGAAATAGACTCTGACTATTGCCCCATTGTGCATTATTTGGTAATGCTGTGATTGAGTGGCCATATGAATGACTATTTTCCAGGGTGTATTATTCAGTGAGGCTGTGAAAGAGTGGCCATATGAATGAGATTCCTGACTATTCATATATATATATATATTATTCACTGAAACACTGAAAGAGTGGCCATATAAAATAGACTCCTGACTACTCCACATTATTCAGTGATTCTGAATGAGAGGTCATATGAAATAGACTAGTGATTATTCCCACATGTGCAGTATTCAAAGTGGTTCTGTATGAGTGTCCATATCAAATAGTCTCCTGACTATCACTCATGTGTATCATTCAGGAGGTGCTTAATTTGGGCTACCTTAAATAGGGTCCTGACTACTCCAGAGCTGTTTATTATGCACTGAAGCTCTGAATGAGAGGCCATATAAAATAGACTCTGACTATTGCCCCATTGTGCATTATTTGGTAATGCTGTGATTGAGTGGCCATATGAAATAGACTCTGACTATTCCCAGGTGTGTATCATTCAGTGAGTTTCTGAATGAATGACCATAAAATAGACTCCTGACTATATCCTCTTGACTATTTCAGCTGTGCATTTTCCACTGAGGCACTGGGTGAATGGTCATATCAAATAGACTCAGACTATTCCCAGGTGTGCATTATTCAGTGAGTCTCTGAATAAATGGCATATGAAATAGATCCTGAGTATTCCCCAGGTATATATGATTCTTCACTGAGGTTGTGAGTGGCCATGAAATACACTCCTGACTTTCATAGGTCTGTATTATTCAGTGAGGCTCTGAATGAGTGGCCATAGAAAGAGACTCCTGAATACTCCTCAGGTGTGCATTATTCACTGAGGCTCTAAATGAGTGGCTATATGAAATAGACTCCTGACTATTCCACAGGTGTGTATTATTCAGTGAGGCTCTGAATATGTGGTTATATGAAATAGAATCCTGACTATTTCCCAGGTGTGTATTATTCAGTGAGGCTCTGAATGAGAGGCCATATGTAATAGTGTCCTGAGTATTCCAGGTATGCATTATTCACTGAGGCTCTGAAACTTTGGCCATATGAAAGAGTCTCCTGACTAGTCCACAGGTGTGTATTATTTAATGAGGCTTTGAGTTAGTGACCATATGAAATAGACTCTGACTATTCCCAGGTGTGTATTATTGACTCAGACTGATATGGGCATATGGAATAGACTACTGACTATTCCAAAGTTGTGCATTACTCACACAGGCTTTGATTTTGTGGCCATTTAAAAGATACTAGTGTCTATTCCACATGTGCATTATTCACTGAGGCTGTAAATGAGTGGCTACATAAGTAGACTCTAACTCTTCCCAGGTGTGTATACTCAGTGAAACTCTCTGATCATATGAAACAGGATGCTGTCTATCCCAAATATTTGTATTATTCAGTGAATTCTGAATGAGTGGCTATATGAAATAGACTGCTGAGTACTGTACATTTGTGCATTATTCACTGAGGTATGAGTCAGTGGCCATATGAAATAGAATCCTGACTATTCCACAGGTGTGTATTATTCACTGAGGCTCTGAATGAGTGGCTGTGTGAAATACACTCCTGGCTACTCCACAGGTGTGCATTATTCACTGAGGCTGAATGAGTGTTCATATGACATAGCCTCCTGATTACTGACCAGATGTGCATTACTCAATGAGGCTCTTAACAATGGTCATATGAAATAGAATCCTGACTATTTCCCAGGTGTGCATTATTCAGTGAGGCTCTGAATGAGTGGCCATATATCATAGATTCTACTAGTCCACAGGTGTGTATTATTCAGTGAATCTCTGAATGAGTGGCCATATGAAATAGACTCCTGACTATTTCCCAGGTGTGTATTATTCACTGAGGCTGTAAATGAGTGGCTACATAAAACAGACACTTCTATTCCTCATGTGCATTTTCACTGAGGCACTGAATGAACCATCATATCAAATAGACTCCTGACTATTTCCCAGGTGTGCATTATTCACTGATTCTCTGAGTGGCCATATGAAATAGACTCTGACTATTCCAGGTGTGTATTATTCAATGAGGCTCTGAATGTGGCCATGTGAAATACACTCCTGACATTTCCATAGATATGTATTATTCAATGAGGCTCTGAATGAGTGGCCATATGAAATAGACTGCTGAGTACTGTACATTTGTGCATTATTCACAGAGGCTCTGAATGAGTGGCTATATGAAATAGAATCCTGACTATTTCCCAGGTGTGCATTATTCAGTGAAGCTCTGAATGAGAGGCCATATGAAATAGAATCCTGACTATTTCCCAGGTGTGCATTATTCACTGAGGCTCTGAATGTTTGGCCATATGAAATAGCTCCTGACTATTCCACAGGTGTGTATTATTCAATGAGGCTCTGAATGAGTGTCTACATGAAATAGACTCCTGACTATTCCACAGGTGTGTATTATTGAATGAGACTCTGAATGAGTGGCCATATGAAATAGACTCCTCACTATTCCAAATTTGTGCATTACTCACACAGGCTTTGATTTTGTGGCCATACAATAGACCAGTGTCTGTTCAGGTGTGCATTATTCACTGAGGCTCTGAATGAGTGGCCATATGAAATAGACTCCTGACTATCACCCAGGTGTGTATTATTGAATGAGACTCTGAATGAGTGGCCATAAGAAATAGACTCCAGACTCTTTCCCAGGTGTGCATTATATACAGAGACTCTGAATGTGGCCATTTGAAGTAGATTCTTGACTATTTCCCAGGTGTATTATTCACTGAGGCCCTGAATGAGTGGCCATATGAAGAGATTCTGACTATTCAGATATATACATTATTCACTGAGGCCCTGAATGAGTGGCCATATGAAATAGACTGATTTTACTCACAGGTGTGTTATTCATTGATTCTCTAAAGGAATCACCATATAAAATAGACTAGTGATTATTCTTCACATGTGCATTATTCAAAGAGGTTCTGTATGAGTGTCCATATCAAATAGACTCCTGACTATCACCCAGGTGTGTATCATTCAGGGTGCTTAATTTGTGGCTATCTTAAACAGTCCTGACTACCCACAGGTGTTCATTATTCACTGAATCTCTGAATGAGAGCCATATAAAATAGACACCTGACTATTGCCCATTGTGCATTATTCAGTAAGGCTCTGAATGAGTGGCCATATGAAATAGACTCCTGACTATTCCACAGGTGTGTATCATTCAGTGAGATACTGAATCAGTGGACATATGAAACAGGATCCTGACTATTCCAGGTGTGCATTATTCACTGAGGCTCTGAGTGGCCATATGAAATAGACTCTAATATTCACTGAGTATTTCTCATGTGTGCATTATTCACTGATTCTCTGAGTGGCCATGAAATAGACTCCTGACTATTCAGGTGCATATTATCCACTGAGGCTATGAATGAGTGTCCAAATGAAATAGACTCCTGGTTACTCCACATGTGCATTATTCACAGAGGCTCTGAATGAATGTCCATGAAAGAGACTCCAAATTATTCTCCAGGTGTGTATTATTGAATGAGACTCTGAATGAGTGGCCATATGAAAGAGTCTCCTGACTAGTCCACAGGTGTGTATTATTCACTGAGGCTCTGAATGAGTGTCCATATCAAATAGTCTCCTGACTAGTCCACAGGTGTGTATTATTCACTGAAGCTCTGAATGAGAGGCCATATGAAATAGACTCCTGACTATATCCTCTTGACTATTTCCCCAGGTGTGCATTATTCAGTGAGGCTCTGAATGAGAGGTCATATGAAATAGACTCTGACTATTCCAGGTGTGTATTATTCAGTGAGGCTCTGAATGAGTGGCCATAAGAAATAGACTCAGACTATTCCCCAGGTGTGCATTATTCAGTGATTCTCTGAATGAGTGGCCATAAGAAATAGACTCCAGACTCTATCACAAATGTGTAATATTCAGTGAGGCTCTGAATGAGTGGCCATATAAAACAGACTTCTTATTACTCACATGTGTGCATTATTCACTGATTGTCAGAATCAGTAGCCATATGACATAGACTCCTAATTTCTCCATGTGCATTATTCACAGAGGCTCTGAATGAGTGGCCATATGAAATAGACTCTGACTATTCCAGGTGTGTATTATTCACTGAAGCTCTGAATGAGAGGTCATATGAAATAGACTCCTGACTATCACCCAGGTGTGTATCATTCAGGGAGGCACTTAATTCGTGGCTATCTTAAACAGCGTCCTGACTACTCCATAGAAGTTCATTATTCACTGAAGCTCTGAATGAGAGGCCATATAAAATAGACACCTGACTATTGCCTCATTGTTAATTATTCATTAAGGCTCTGAATGAGTTAGTATGGAATAGAATCTGATGATTCCCCAGGTGTGTATTATTCAGTGAGGCTCTGAATATGTGTCTACATGAAATAGACTCCTGACTATATCCTCTTGACTATTTCCCCAGGTGTGCATTATTCACTGAAGCTCTGAATGAGTGGCCATATGAAATAGACTCTGACTATTCCAGGTGTGTATTATTCAATGAAACTCTGAATAAGTGGGCATAAAAAACAGAGATTCCTGTCTATTGCCCAGTGTGCATTATTTACAGAGACTCTGAATGGGTAGCCATTTGAAGTAGACTCTTGACTATTTCCCAGGGATATATTATTCACTGAGGCCCTGAATGAGTGGCCATATGAAGAGATTCTGACTATTCAGATATATATATATATATATATATATATATATATATATATATATATTATTCACTGAAGCTCTGAATGAGAGGCCATATAAAATAGACCCACATTTACTCCACAGTGTTATATTTTGATTCTCCAAAGGAATCACCATATAAAATAGACTAGTGATTATTCCTCACATGTGTAGTATTTGAAGTGGTTCTGTATGAGTGTCCATATCAAATAGTCTCCTGACTATCACCCAGGTGTGTATTATTCAGTGAGGCTCTGAATATGTGGCTATATGAAATAGAATCCTGACTATTCCCAGGTGTGTATTATTCACTGAAGCTCTGAATGAGTGGCCATATAAAATAGACTCTGACTATTGCCCCATTGTGCATTATTTGGTAATGCTGTGATTGAGTGGCCATATGGCATGACTATTTTCCAGGTGTGTATCATTCAGTGAGTTTCTGAATGAATGACCATATAAAATAGACTCCTGACTATATCCTCTTGACTATTTCTCAGCTGTGCATTTTCCACTGAGGCACTGGGTGAATGGTCATATCAAATAGACTCAGACTATTCCCCAGGTGTGCATTATTCAGTGAGTCTCTGAATGAGTGGCCATATGAAATAGACTCCTGACTATTCCCAGGTGTGTATTATTCACTGAGGCTCTGAATGAGTGGCCATGTGAAATACACTCCTGACTTCATAGGTCTGTATTATTCAGTGAGGCTCTGAATGAGTGGCCATAGGAAAGAGACTCCTGAATACTCCTCAGGTGTGCATTATTCACTGAGGCTCTAAATGAGTGGCTATATGAAATAGAATCCTGACTTTCCAAGGTGTATGTTATTCAGTGAGGCTCTGAATATGTGGCTATATGAAATAGACTCTGACTATTCCACAGGTGTGCATTATTCACTGAAGCTCTGAATGAGAGGTCATATGAAATAGACTCTGACTATTCCACAGGTGTGCATTATTCACTGAGGCTCTGAATGAGTGGCCATATGAAAGAGTCTCCTGACTAGTCCACAGGTGTGTATTATTTAATGAGGCTTTGAGTTAGTGACCATATGAAATAGACTCTGACTATTCCAGGTGTATTATTCACTGAGGCTGTAAATGAGTGGCTATATGAAATAGACTCTGACTATTCCACAGGTGTGTATTATTTAATGAGGCTTTGAGTTAGTGACCATATGAAATAGACTCTGACTATTCCACAGGTGTGCATTATTCACTGAGGCTGTAAATGAGTGGCTATATAAGTAGACTCTAACTCTTCCCAGGTGTGTATACTCAGTCTCTCTTTGTGATCATATGAAACAGGATGCTGTCTATCCCAAATATTTGTATTATTCAGTGAATCTCTGAATGAGTGGTTATATGAAATAGACTGCTGAGTACTGTACATTTGTGCATTATTCACTGAGGCTATGAGTCAGTGGCCATATGAAATAGAATCCTGACTATTCCACAGGTGTGTATTATTCACTGAGGCTCTGAATGAGTGGCTGTGTGAAATACACTCCTGGCTACTCCACAGGTGTGCATTATTCACTGAGGCTCTGAATGAGTGTTCATATGACATAGCCTCCTGATTACTGACCAGATGTGCATTACTCAATGAGGCTCTTAAACAATGGTCATATGAAATAGAATCCTGACTTTTCAGGTGTGCATCATTCAGTAATGCTCTGATTGAGTGGCCATATGTCATAGACTCTAACTAGTCCACAGGTGTGTATCATTCACTGAGTTTCTGAATAAGTAACATAAAATAGACTCCTGACTATTCCCAGGTGTGTATTACTTACTAAGTTTATGGGTGAGTGGCTACATAAAATAGACTCTGACTATTCTCAGTGTGCATTTTCCACTGAGGCACTGAATGAACCGTCATGTCAAATAGACTCCAGACTATTTCTCACGTGTGCATTATTCCATGAGACTCTGAATGAGTGGCCATATGAAATAGACTCTGAGTATTCCAGGTATGTATGATTCACTGAGGCTCTGAATAAATGGCCATGAAATAGACTCCTGACTATTCCACAGGTGTGTATTATTCACTGAGGCTATGAGTCAGTGGCCATATGAAATAGACTGCTGAGTACTGTACATTTGTGCATTATTCAGTGAGTCTCTGAAAGAGTGTCTTTATGAAATAGAATCCTGACTTTCCCCAGGTGTTCATTATTCAGTGAAGCTCTGAATGAGAGGCCATATGTAATAGTGTCCTGAGTATTCCCCAGTATGCATTAGTCACTGAGGCTCTAAATGAGTGGCCATATGAAATAGCCTCCTGACTATTCCACAGGTGTGTTATTTAATGAGGCTTTGAGTTAGTGATTAGATAAAGTAGACTTTACTATCCTAAGGTGTGTATTATTCAGTGAGACTCTGAATGAGTGGCCATATGAAATAGACTCCTGACTATTCCACAGGTGTGCATTATTCACTGAGGCTCTGAGTGGCCATATGAAATAGACTCTGACTATTCCCAGGTGTGTATTATTCACTGAGGCTCTGAATGAGTGGCCATATGAAATAGACTCTGACTATTCCCAGGTGTGTATTATTCAGTGAGACTCTGAATGAGTGGCCATATGAAATAGACTCTGACTATTCCCAGGTGTGCATTATATACAGAGACTGTCAATGGCCATTTGAAGTAGATTCTTGACTATTCCCAGGGTGTATTATTCACTGAGGCCCTGAACGAGTGGCCATATGAAAGAGATTCCTGGCTATTCAGATATATACATTATTCACTGAAGCTCTGAATGAGTGGCCATATGAAATAGACTCGATTTTACTCACAGGTGTGTTATTCATTGATTCTCTAAAGGAATAACCATAAGACTAGTGATTATTCTTCACATGTGCATTATTCAAAGAGGTTCTGTATGAGTGTCCATATCAAATAGACTCCTGACTGTCACCCAGGTGTGTATCATTCAGGAGTGCTTAATTTGTGGCTATTAAACAGGGTCCTGACTACCCCACAGGTGTCATTATTCACTGAAGCTCTGAATGAGTGCCATATGAAATAGACTCTGACTATTGCCCCATTGTGCATTATTCACTGAGGCTCTGAATATGTGTCTACATGAAATAGACTCCTGACTATTCCACAGGTGTGTATCATTCAGTGAGATACTGAATCAGTGACATATGAAACAGGATCCTGACTATTCCACAGGTGTGTATTATTCACTGAGGCTCTGGTGGTCATATGAAATAGACTCCTAATATTCACTGAGTATTTCTCATGTGTGCATTATTCACTGATTCTCTGAGTGGCCATATGAAATAGAGTCCCGACTATTCCAGAGGTGCATATTATCCACTGAGGCTATGAATGAGTGTCCAAATGAAATAGACTCCTGGTTACTCCACAAATGTGCATTATTCACAGAGGCTCTGAATATGTGTCTACATGAAATAGACTCCAAATTATTCTCCAGGTGTGTATTATTTAGTGAGAATCAGAATATGTGGCTATATTAATTAGAATTTCTACTGTTCCACAGATGTGTATTATTCACTGAGACTCTGAATATGTGTCTACATGAAATAGACTCCTGACTAGTCCAAATTATTCAGTGACACGTCAAATGAGAGGCCACATGGAAATTACTCCTGACTATTTGACAGGTGTGCATTTTTCAGTGAGACTCTGAATGAGGGTATAAGACAGAGTCTTGACTATTTCCCCAGGTGTGTACCTTTAGTGAGACTCTCCAAGAGTGGCCATAGGAAAGAGACTTCTGACTATTTCGCAGGTGTGCATTATTCAGTGATAATCTGAATGAGTGGCCATATGAAATAGACTCCTGACTATTCCACAGGTGTGTATTATTCACTGAGGCCCTGAATGAGTGGCCATATGAAACAGACTTTATTACTCACATGTGTGCATTATTCACTGATGGTCAGAATCAGTAGACATGACATAGACCCCTAATTATTCTCCATGTGCATTATTCACTGAGGCTCTGAATGAGTGGCCATATGAAATAGACTCCTGACTATTCCACAGGTGTGTATTATTCAGTGATTCTGAATGAGAGGTCATATGAAATAGACTCCTGACTATTCCACAGGTGTGTATTCATTCAGGAGGCACTTTTCGTGGCTATCTTAAACAGCGTCCTGACTACTCCATAGAAGTTCATTATTCACTGAAGCTCTGAATGAGAGGCCATATAAAATAGACTCCTGACTATTCCACAGGTGTGTATTATTCACTGAGGCTCTGAATGAGTGTAGTATAAAATAGAATCTGATGATTCCCCAGTGTATCATTCAGTGAGGCAATGAATGAGTGGCCATATAAAAAGGCTCAGATTTTACTTGTGCATTATTCACTGAGGCTCTAAATGAGTGGCTATATGAAGTAGACTTAACTTATTCCAGGTGTGTATTATTGAATGAGACTCTGAATAAGTGGGCATAAAAGAGACTCCTGTCTATTGCCCAGGTGTGCATTATTTACAGAGACTCTGAATGTAGCATTTGAAGTAGACTCTTGACTATTTTCCAGGGGTGTATTATTCACTGAGGCCCTGAATGAGTGGCCATATGAATGAGATTTCTGACTATTCAGATATATATATATTATTCACTGAAAACTGAAAGAGTGGTTCTATAAAATAGCCCACATTTTACTCCAAAGTTGTGGGTTATACTTTTGATTCTCCAAAGGAATTACCATATGAAATAGACTAGTGAATTTTCCTCACATGTGCAGTATTCCAAGTGGTTCTGTATGAGTGTACATATCAAATAGTCTCCTGACTATCACTCATGTGTGTATCATTCAGGGAAGTGCTTAATTTGGGTCTACCTTAAATAGGGTCCTGACTTCTCCAGAGCTGTTTCTTTCTTTCTTTTTTTTTTTTAATTTTTATTGCATTATAGGTTTGGGGGTACATGTGCAGAACGAGCAAGATAGATGCATAGGTACACACATGGCAGTGTGTTTTGCTGCTTCCTCCCCTCACCCACACTTGGTATTCATCCCCAGGCTATCCCCCAGCCCCCTGCTGTCCCTCCCCCATTCCCCAACAGTCCCCAGTGTATAGTAGACCGCCTCTCTGTGTCCATGTGTTCTCATTTTTCTCACCCACCTATGAGTGAGTATATGCGGTATTTCTTTTTCTGTTCTTGTGTCAGTTTGCTGAGAATGATGTTCTCCAGATTCATCCATGTCCCTACAAAGGACACAAACTCATCATTTTTGATTGCTGCATAATATTCCATGGTGTATATATGCCACATTTTTCCAGTCCAGTCTATCATCGTTGGGCATTTGGGTTGGTTCCAGGTCTTTGCTATTGTAAACAGTGCTGCAATGAACATTCGTGTGCATGTGTCCTTATAGTAGAACGATTTATAGTCCTTTGGATAGATACCCAGTAATGGGATTGCTGGGTCAAATGGAATTTCTATTTCTAGGTCCCTGAGGAATCGCCACACTGTCTTCCACAATGGTTGAACTAATTTACACTCCCACCAACAGTGTAAGAGTGTTCCTATTTCTCCACATCCTCTCCAGCATCTGCTGTCTCCAGATTTTTTAATGATCGCCATTCTAACTGGCGTGAGATGGTATCTCAATGTGGTTTTTATTTGCATCTCTCTAATGACCAATGACGATGAGCACTTTTTCATATGTTTGTTGGCCTCATGTATGTCTTCTTTTGTAAAGTTTCTGTTCATATCCTTTGCCCATTTTTGAATGGGCTTGTTTGTTTTTTTTTCCTGTAAATCTGTTTGAGTTCTTTGTAAATTC